>CAKAOJ020001777.1:0-58352 GCA_916701645.2 Sebastolobus alascanus
TATGCAGCAGAAACAAAAAAAAGATTCTTTCTATGTGTCTCATGTTCAGAGTGGTGACAGTAGTTTTATCTTCTCAGTCCTGCAGCAGTCTGTTGCTATTTACAGCTCAGGGGAGGATCAGGTTAGCTGGGATCTTCTTCTAAATAACGCTTGTTGTTTTCCTTCCTGCAGGTTCAGCATCAGGAACAACAGGCTCTCCAAATGCAGATGATTAATTCAGTCAGAGCAGACACCTGATCCATCAACTTAACTTTACATGTGCTGTGAAGTTGGCTGCTGTGTGTTAAAGGTATAATATGCAGGAACTTTCTAAAAAAACAATGTCTCGACTGATAGAGAAATAATTCCTCTCAATTATCTCCTCTGACCCACTAGCAGTGTGGCGGTGTTATTTTTGCATACTGCTACTACTGATACTACTAATACTACTACTGGTACTACTGGTACTACTACTGCTACTACTGGTACTACTGACACTACTACTGGTACTACTGGTACTACTACTGCTACTACTGATACTACTGGTACTACTGACACTACTACTGATACTACTGATACTACTGACACTACTACTGATACTACTGGTACTACTGGTACTACTGGTACTACTACTGCTACTACTGATACTACTGATACTACTACTGCTACTACTGATACTACTGATACTACTGATACTACTACTGCTACTACTGGTACTACTGGTACTACTACTGCTACTACTGATACTACTGATACTACTGATACTACTACTGCTACTACTGGTACTACTGATACTACTACTGCTACTACTGATACTACTGACACTACTACTGGTACTACTGGTACTACTACTGCTACTACTGGTACTACTACTTTAATATTATCTTTTGCATCTCCTTTTTACTCTTCAACATATACTGATTTCATTCCAAGTCATTTATTTGTTGTTGTATCTGGATGAATACGATGGAGCTCAATAGAAACTAATTAAAATGTGATAAATAATGAGATACTGTAGTAACGCAGGATGATAGAACAAGTATAAAAATAATAACTGTAACACACGGCTGAATTAAAGTGGACCAAGTTAAAAAAGGACCTGATTAAACTCTATAGGAGGATATCCCAGAATTCACCAGTCCTCCATTAGAGTCATTTTATTAATAATAACATTTCCAATAATTAATATATACATTTTCATAAAGCAGCATATTTGTCCACTCCCATGTTGATAAGAGTATTAAATACTTGACAAATCTCCCTTTAAGGTACATTTTGAACAGATAAAAAACGTGATTAATTTGCAATTAATTAACTATGGATAATCATGTGATTAATCTTGATTAGATATTTTAATAGATTGACAGCCTGAGACAGAACACATCCACGACCCAAAGAGTTTTCATTTAGAGTTGATTTCAGGTTCATCAGACAGTTCGAGATGCCAAAACAGTGATTCTTCAGTCGTAAAGCTCCATCTGGTGGCAGAATCTGGAAACTCAGGAACAATCAACCAAATATGAAATGAATAATAAAAACGCTGCTGAAGTTATCGCGTTCACACGGCCAATCTGTGGCAGCAGACGCTGTCCCTCTAAAACCTTAATATATATTTTAAGATCAGGTCTTCCAAGTGTTGAAAGCTTAGAAGCTAGAACCATAAAAGTCTGTCCCTCTTTATAATGAGGTGAAACAATCAGATTTTCATGTCCAAGTGTCCAAGTGTCCCTGAGTGTGTGAATGGATGAATTAGGGACATATAAAGTGCCTTATAAATGTAGTCCATTCTCCAGATGTGATCCTGCTTTGAATTAAAAATGAAAAATGTCAAACTGGTGTCTCTTTGTAATTGTTTTGTGTCTCTTTGTAGTCGTAATTAACTAATGCTGCAAGTCAAGACTCTTAAAAATATAAATTTAAAAAAAAAACATGTAAAATATATTTTTATTAAAATAAAAAGAGCTGCAGTGTTATACCCTCTGTTGCCTGGTATTATGGAAAACGATATCTACACACTAGACAGGCTTCAGTATTTCAGAAAGATCCAGTTTCAACAATTACAGAGAAACCGTCGTTGTGAAATGAAACTCATGGATCTCAGGATCCAACAATGATCATTAAATATGTATAAAAAGAAAACATGCAAATAAAAATGAAAAAAAAGTTACAATACAACATATAACATATAGTATTTAATTTATATTTTATATGTTGTATGTTTTATTTTATGTTATGTGTTCAAATATAACATAAAATAATATATATTTGTGGTAGACAGGTGTACAGTAATTGCTAAATTAATAAACCGAATGTAAACAAGACTGTAATAAATGTGTATTTGTTATGAAAAGTAATAAATATATACAGATGTAAACAGGAAGTAGCCTAAAGGTATATAAAGGTAAAGTGACATATAAAGGTAAAACATTAACTCATTAATTTTCCTAATTCAGGCTTTGTTTCCTAACACAACTACAGATTAAATATTTGTCAAGATATTTTTGACATGTACAGTTTTTGTCATAATATTAGTAGAAATGACGCTTTTATTGTGAAGGATGAGTCTCGCGAGATTTTCTGCACATCTCGGCTGATGATTTCCCAGTTTGCGGGTTACCTTCTGGACCCGAGCCGGCTCGTCCTCTTGCAGCCAGCAGCCGGTAACCGTCAGTGACGTCAGAGTGGTGTTTAACGTGGAGTTTAACTTGAAGAACTATGAAGCTCGTTGCTCTCGTGTGTCTGTGTCTCGTGACTCGGTGTGGAATAACGGCTGCTGGTGGAAACGGTGAGAACATCTACTGGTTTCTATTGGAGCATCATGTGGACTCACTTTATCACTTCCGCATTCAGCTCCATTTAACATCAACACCAGCAGCAGGGAGATGGCACATATCGATCCTGATCATCAGCACGGATCAATATGTGCTGACGTCATTTAATCACAGCCTCGTTCTGATTCATTACAGTCGATTAATGAGCTGCGCGCTATTTAGCGGGGCGTGGTCTGTTTCTACTTCCTGTCAGACCTGATCGATATCTGCTGAACATCTCTGATACTTCTGATCAAATATCAAACCTGATCGATATCTGCTGATCATCTCTGATACTTCTGATCACATATCAAACCTGATCAATATCTGCTGAACATCTCTGATACTTCTGATCACATATCAAACCTGATCGATATCTGCTGAACATCTCTGATACTTCTGATCACATATCCAACCTGATCGATATATATATATATATATATATATATATATTTTATTACTTATTATATACTATTATTACTATTTTATACTTTTATTTATCTATATGTTTATCGAGAGTTATGTAATGATTCATACTTTTTTACAGTTTATTTACTGATATTAATATTGAAGTTAATATTTTAATATAATATATAATATATATATATATATATATATCTTACATCTTACTTTTTTTTACCTAAAATGGGTCATTCTACATAATGAGTACTTTTTCTTTTGGTACTTTAAATATATTTTAATGCTAATACTTCTGTAGTTTTAATTAAGTCAAATTTTGAATGCAGGACTTTTACTAGTAACAGAGTATTTTTACACTGTGATATTACTACTTTTACTTAAATAAAAGATTTGAGTACTTCCTCCCACTGCTACTTTGTTTTTAGTTATATTATAAATTCGAATTATATATATTGTATTTCTATACATTTTAATATTTAAACTTTATTTACCTTTATTTAAACTTTATTATGGACCATGTAAATCTGGTTTTATCTTCCAGGACCAGGTGTCACCAAACTGCTGCTCCACAGTAACTGAACCATGTAAATATGGTTTTACCTTCCAGGACCAGGTGTCATCAAACTGCTGCTCCACAGTAACTGAACCATGTAAATCTGGTTTTATCTTCCAGGACCAGGTGTCATCAAACTGCTGCTCCACAGTAACTGAACCATGTAAATATGGTTTTATCTTCCAGGACCAGGTGTCATCAAACTGCTGCTCTACAGTAACTGAACCATGTAAATATGGTTTTATCTTCCAGGACCAGGTGTCATCAAACTGCTGCTCTACAGTAACTGAACCATGTAAATCTGGTTTTACCTTCCAGGACCAGGTGTCACCAACGTGGCCGTGGAAGAAGGAAGTGATGTCGTTTTACTCTGTTCTCTCAGCACCAAGGACGACATCGAGAAAATGGTGTTTGACTGGAAGAAAGATGGTCAGAAGGAGAAGGAGGTGTTCTTTTATCAGGCGGGCAAACATTACAATAACGGCCGAGGAGGTCAGAGCGAGCAGTTCAAAGGTCGCGTGTTTCATTTTCAAGATGAACTCAAGTACGGCAACGCCTCCATAAAGATCGAAAAAACAAAGATGGCTGACAGCGGAAACTACACCTGTACGTTCCCAAACAAACAAACATCCCACATTACGCTGGTTGTAGGTGAGTATGTTTCACTGGTATCTGTTAAAGGAACAGTTTGTAGTATTTAGAGGGGTTTATTATCAGAAATATTATATTAATAACTATGTTTTCATTAGTGTACAATCACCTGAAACTAAGAATCATTGTGTTTTTGTTACCACGGTTTTGCGCTCTGTGGCTCACGTTACCTCAGTCTTGTAAAGGAAGGCGTGAACGGAGGGGAACTCAGCTGGTTGTAATCTGCAACCACACCACTAGATGTCACCAAATACTACACACTGTCCCTTTCAGTCAATTCTTAAAACTTATTTATATAGAAAGATATTTTCTTAACTTTTATTTTATTGATTATTTTAATTATTTTATATTGTTTTATTTTACTTACTTTTTCTCATATGTATCTCCTTTTGCTCAATGTTGTCTAACTTTTAGACTGTTTTTAATTGATTTTTATCATTGTTCGTCTACCATTTTTATTTTTGTTTTGTACACTTTGTAACTTTGTTTTAAAAAGTGCTTTATAGAAAAAGTTTAATATTTATTTATTATTTTATTTATTTGTTTATTTATTATTATTATTATTATTATTATTATTATTATTATTATTATTATTAATAATAATAATAATAAACACACATTGATTGTATTGATTAATTTTAGGTGTTTCTAATGTATTTCTCTTTCATTCCATCTTATTGTTTGTCTACTATTTTTATTTTGTCTTGTAAAACATTTTGTAACTTTGTTTGAAAAGTGCTTTATACATAAAGGTTAATATTTATTTATTATTTATTTATTATTATTATTATAAAACACTTTAAAGTGATTGTTTTTTTCATTTTAAGTTTTGCATTTATTCATTTTAAGTGTTTCTAATATATTTTTCTCTCATTCCATCTGTAGACTGCTCAACTGGTTCATGTCAACTATAAATTAATATAATATAATAATCACATTTTTATTTATTTATTTGTTCATTCAGAGTTGTGCATTTTCTTGTGTTGAAGGTAATATTATAATATAATATTAAAATTAATATCGCTTTTCCAAATAACTGAGGGTTTGTTTGTGCGGTGGAGAGACTCCATAAATACCTGAAGCTTTTATCAGTTGGCTGCTGGTGAGGCGTTCAAGTGCTGGTGAGGCGTTCAAGTGCTCCAGACTGAGATGTTTCCACAACTATTGGATGGAACCACTCAGAGCTCATTTAACAGTTCTGGGTTCATAAATCAAGTTGGTGACGAGCTATGAGAGAGCAATCATTCAGAACCAATAACAGTCTCAGGTTCTGTTGTGTTTATCATGTTTTAATATCACATAATCACTCTGACATAAATAATTATGATCTGTTTTTATTTTTAGATCCTGACCCAGAGCGCTCCGTCTTAAAAGACAGAACAGGTGAAAACATCACAGGTGAGTCCTTGCTGTTATGACGTCACTCTCTACCTGTCACATGGATGTGATGAAAGTTCAACTAAAAACAAAAAGGCTGTAATTCTCTCCACAGGTCTGAGTATCACTAAAACAACTTTAACTGACTGTTATCACTGTTTCAAAGTGAGTCAGACTGACACTTATGTCTAAATATCTTCACTGTAAATGTGCTTCTGTTATAATGTGAGTCAGAAACAGTGTTTGCAGATTAAATAGTTAACAAACATTTGGTAAAGGTGAAATATGAGACCCTGTCAAATAATGATGGGATGTGAAATTGAGTCTTTATTCTGATCTTTTCTATTTCTCTCTGTTCTTGTGTTTTTCTCTTAAACACACTTTAATCCTCATTTACAAGCAGAAAAAGGACAAACAGAAAATCTCAGTGTTACATGTTTAATATTGTAAATGTTCTCTATAATCTATAGTTTCTATACTGTGTTTACAGGTGCAGCTCCAAAGCCGTCTGTGATAATACTTAATTCGACAGAGGATGGTGCTCTACTGCAGTGTCGGGTTCGAGGTGCTTCTCCAGAACCACGTCTCCAGTGGCAGGACAGTTCTGGAAACATCCTTCCTGCTGAAGAACCTCAGGTGTCAGAAAGAGGAGGAAGCTAGGATGTTTCCCTCCAGGTTACTGTGACCAAGACCGACCGCTATCGCTGTGTAGCCACACAGGAGACAATCAGACATCAGGTTTATACTGAGACATACGTGTCTGTCAATGGTGAGTTTCCTCCAGATTTGAATGTTGTGATAGTGTCAGACTGCCGGATGTGAAGAGGAAGGGAGTTCCAGAGCCTGGAGCAGTGCAGCTGAACGCCCTAGCTCCCATGGTGCTGAGGCGTGAGGTGGGGGGGGTCAGAAGACCAGCTGAATATATATCTCATTTGACTCAGGTCTCATTATATAATTGTAGTAATTGTGATTATTAAACCAGCAGAAGCTGATGAGAATCTTCTGAGTGGATTTTAGATTGAAGAATGAATTCAGATCCACAAATCATGACCATACCTGATGTTTATGTGTGTGAAATAATCTGTAAATCTGCACTAATAACTGACAGTAAACAGCCTTTTATTCCAGAGTTAAAGTGTATTAATCTTAAAGAGTCTCATGCTGCATAAATCCAGAGTGTTTGGCTGCATTGAGCCTCAATAACTGCAGACTGTCGACCCTCCACCAACAAACACATCAGGATCTGAATGTAAAAACCTCTCTGAGTTACTGTAGTCAGTGATGGAAGAAGTACTGAAGTAAAAGTACTAATACCACAATGTAGAAATAGTATAAAGTAGTATAACATGTAAAAGTTAATCTCTTCTCTCATTTGGAGCTGATTTTGATTGATGTAAAATATTTGAAAAATATGTTGCTTAAATCCATTTCTCTATATTTTAGAGTGATGGATAAATTAATATTTTAAACATGAACAAACTTATAGTTTTAATGAAAGAATAAATGATGAAATACACTCTGTGGCCACTTTATTAGGTACACCTGTACAGTCTAATGTAATTAAATTCTACCTTTACAAAGTGAATAATGTTCAGTTTTAGTTGACTTTGTGTGAAATGTGTAAATGAAAGTGATGTTTGTGACTGAGCTGACAGTTAAAGGAGGTTTTGTTCTGGACTACATTATACTGAGAGCTGTTTCTCATTATTTACACAATATTAGAAACACCTCTGAATATAATCATCTCCTCCACTAACTACGACCTCAGTCATTAAACATGTGATTTAATGAACTCCTCTGTGACAGTAAATCATCATTATAGGCATCAGAACAGGAAACAGTTGTATTAGATCACATTAGGTTGTTCAGGTGTTCCTAATAAAGTGGACACTGAGTGAACGTATCACTGACACAGTTTAAGTCCTGATAACAGAAGAGGTGAACATGCTTTTAAAGACCCCATGTTTCATATATTCATAACACATTATATATATATATATATATATGACTTTAGTGAAATATAAAATATTGTTGACATATCAGACAACAAATGTAGAATTAAATTCAAGAGTTCAAACGTCTTCACTGTGAATGTGCTTCTGTTAAATAGTGTTTTCAGATTAAATAGTTAACAAACTTTTACAGGGATGAACATCTAAGGTTTATTTTGTGTGTCTGTTTCTCTGTTCATCATGTTTTTCTGCTGTAATCCTCATTTATAAACAGAGAACATCATATAATCCTGTAAACATTATGTATAATCTATAATTTCTATACTGTGTTAACAGGTGCAGCTTCAAAACCGTCGGTCACTACACTTGATCAAACAAAAGACTGGTCAAAGCTGCAGTGTGAGATTCGAGGTTCTTCTCCAGAACCACGTCTACAGTGGCAGGACAGTTCTGGAAACATCCTAACAGCTGAAGAACCTCAGGTGTCAGAAAGAGGAGGAAGCTACGATGTTTCCCTCCAGGTTACTGTGACCAAGACCGACCGCTATCGCTGTGTAGCCACACAGGAGACAATCAGACATCAGACTGATGCTGAGACTCATGTATATATCGCTGGTAAGTTTCTTCCTAATGATATTTTAATATTTATATCGATGTTATTAGTTCTGAAAAATGTTTACGTGTCTTCAGACTGAACTCAAAGCAAGTTGTGATGAAGAATTGTGATGAAGGAGGTTAAATAACGCTCCAAACTTTGGCGAAGAAAAACTGTCATGTCCATTTTCAAAGGGGTCCCTTGACCTCTGACCTCTGACCTCTGACCTCAGTGGGATGAATCTCACAGGAACAGAGATGTTAGCAGCTAAGAGGCTGTTCAGGACTCAACACTAACTTTTAAAAGTGGTTGCCATGCTGGTAACCAGGCAACAGCTTAGACTGAAACTGAAAATACGGTCGATATTTTTTTAGTCACCTTTATATTTTGAGTAATGAGACATTATGCAGTTATACGTCAGCTTAATAATGAAAACGTGACATAAAAGAATAAAAAAAGCTTTATTACAGTATAAGAACAAAATCCTTTGTAGTTTGTGTTTTTATGTGAAAGTTTACAGAATGTGAATCTTAAGTTTCATCAGGAGATCTGTCAGAGTTAACGTGATGACATCATGAATCATCACACATCTTAACTCACTCTGACTAAATGTGCATGAAATGATAAAGAAGTGTTAGATTTTAGATTTTGAAGTCGATCACATGTTTTGTACGTCAGATCAGAGGAACTAGTATCCATATAAAGTAGCATAAATACTCTGTAAAGTACCTCAGAGTTGTACTTGTACTGCTCAGTGAAACATGAACCTAACTAAGCTGCATGTTTAGAAGACGTGTCATATTTTATTTTAACATTTTAATTAATACAAAGAGGGAACAACAATCAGTCGAGGAAAAGTCCACAACATCATTAAGAATGAGACAGACAGAGAAAGAGACCCAATAGAATAACCCCCCCCCCCTTATATATATTAAATATTAATAACATTAACAATTAAAGACTGAGATTTAAAAAAACAAAAAAAGTAAATAAATTAATTAAATTATATAAATCTAAATAAAATGAAAATAATCAATATACCTACAAAAATACCTTAAAATAAATAGATTTAAATAAGTAAATAAAAAAATAAATAAATACAAGAAATTAAATATTTAACAATAGAGAAATAAATAAATCTAACTGACCATAAAGACATCGTAAAATCACCAAATTTTAAATACATCTGAGACCAGAACCAGAACCTCATCTCTACTGAGACCAGAACCTCATCTCTACTGAGATCAGAACCAGAACCTCCTCTCTACTGAGACCAGAACCAGAACCTCCTCTCTACTGAGACCAGAACCAGAACCTCCTCCTTTCTACTGAGAACAGAACCAGAACCAGAACCTCCTCCTCTCTACTGAGACCAGAACCAGAACCTCCTCTCTACTGAGACCAGAACTAGAACCTCCTCACCACTGAGACCAGAACCAGAACCTCCTCACCACTGAGACCAGAACCAGAACCTCCTCTTAGCAGCTAACATCTGTGTAGCTGTGAGATTCATCCCTCTGATGTTTTTATCTGCTAACAGCTTCAGATTTCAGCTTTCAGCAGCATGTTCACCTTTAGTTGTTCTCTCTGTGTAGACTGTGATGTTCAGTCTGCTGGATATGATATGATATGATATGATATGATATGATATGATATGATATGATATGATATGATATGATCTGATATGATATGATATGATATGATATGATATGATGTGATGTGATGTGATGTGATGTGATGTGATGTGATGTGATATGATCTGATATGATATGATATGATATGATATGATATGATATGATCTGATATGATATGATATGATATGATCTGATATGATATGATATGATATGATATGATATGATCTGATATGATATGATCTGATATGATATGATGTGATGTGATGTGATGTGATGTGATGTGATGTGATATGATATGATATGATCTGATATGATATGATATGATATGATCTGATATGATATGATATATGATATGATATGATATGATATATGATATGATATGATATGATATATGATATGATATGATATGATATGATATGATATATGATATGATATGATATGATCTGATATATGATATGATATGATATGATCTGATATATGATATGATATGATATGATATGATATGATGTGATATACAGTTACAGTCTGAGTGTTATGTTAATGTTTTATCTTCTGTTTCAGAGTCCTCCACTGGATGGGTTGTTGTTGCAGTTGTTGTGTCAGTTCTCGTCACTCTTTTGGTTGGTGGTGTTCTTCTAGCTGTTCTTGTAGCCAAGCGTCGCATCACACTAAATTGTAATAAAGGTAAGTTTAAATAATAATCAACAGATTCTTTCTATGTGTCTCATGTTCAGAGTGGTGACAGTAGTTTTATCTTCTCAGTCCTGCAGCAGTCTGTTGCTATTTACAGCTCAGGGAGGATCAGGTCACTTCTTCTTCATCATAACTGTTGTTTTCACTTCTTGCAGACGAGGAGAAGAGGAGAGACTCTCTAGACGACCCCAGTCAGCAGCTACAGGTTCAACAACCTTAACTGACTTTACAGGAGCTGCTGTGTGTTGGACTCACTGAGAACCAGTGTGAGTTTCAGAGCGTGCTGTATGATGCTGAGGACATTTATTCTGATTTCAGGCAGTGTGAGAGTTGAGAGCTGGTTTCCAGGTGAAGGTTAGGATCAGGGTTTGTGGTTAGACAGATAGTTGTGATGGTAGAACGGTGAAGTGAGGTTGTTGGGGGGGGCGAATGTCCCGTTACCACGACTACAATCTTTCCCCGACATTAACCAAGTGTTTTATAAACCGTCCTCATGATGAGTCCTCCTCATCAAGATCATGACAGGAACAGAACAGCATGCCTGCCTCCCGAGCTAACATTTTATATATATATATATAAACATATATATAGTTATTAAATAGCCGTTTATCTTGATGTGTCCAACTCCTAATATTCACATAACAGTCGTGGATAGAAATGCACATTACTTTGCATTTTATTTTGCTGATTTTCTGCAAAGTCTTTTAAAATTTGCGCCACATCTGGATGAAAACTTGACTTTTCACTCTGTGAAAACAAAACAACACGTTTACCTTCAGACGTAAATGAACATCATGCTGTATTGAAGAAGACTTGAAACTAGTGATTGAGACTAAATGAGAATATATTGCAGCTAAAGTGAAATATAATGTGACTTATTTTTTATTGTGATATTGTTTTTATACTGACATTATTTGGGACAAGCATGTACTGCTTCTTTTTCTTTGTTAAGGTGCTCAGCCAGAGTCTGTCAGGTCCAGTTCCACACTGAACTGTCCACTCAGTGACCAGTTTATTAGGTACAGCCAGCTCAAACTAATGCAGTGTGATGATACAACAGTCCTGCAGTAAATCCTCCTTCATGAAGGTTATAATGTTCAGTTTGTGTTGGAGCTGTTTTAATAAACTGGACTCTGAGTGTTTCCTGTTGTTGACTGTGATATTACAGATGTTCATGTGTGTTTATGTTGTTCACTGATGATGATGCTCTTACAGCGGATCTGCTGATTTCAGGCACTGCTTCATCTTTTCTATCAAAACGCTTTGAATAAAACATGAAAAATGTCAAACTGGATGTTTCTGTGTTCACCTCCATGATGCCATCAGACAATAAATGAATTACTGCAAAGTCTTTATAAAAGAAATGATCTAAGTAAAGTTAATTTTTACATGGTAAAGTTTATCAGCATATTTTATCTGTTGTTTTGGATTCATCCTATAATTATTATTACTGTCAATGTGCACTTTATTTATTAGATTTAAATGATTTTGGTGGGTTAGTGTGGGGGGGCTTTGGGGGAAAAATACCAAAATAATATGGAGGACAATCATTTATATTTGTGCTCTATTTGTATGTTTCTGAACATCTGATGTTACTTCCAATAAATTATTACCGAGAAAAAATAGAAATTATGTTATATTAAAACACTTTAAAGCAGTGTTTCTCAGCCCTCTGGGGATTACATCATAATGTTGGGGATCACAGATTAATAATATTACTATTATCTTATTGTATTGTTGCCTGTTTTTCACATTTTTTTATATAAAGTTTTGCTTTTCTTCTGTTGAAATACTGAATACTACTCAGTCTTTGCATCCTCCGTTCACTTGTTTAAAAAAAAAGTCCTTTTCTTCCTGTAATAATTTATTGGAAGTAACATCAGATGTACAGAAACATACAAATAGAGCACAAATGTAAATGATTGTCCCTCCATATTTTGGTGTTTTCCCTCCAATTTCCCCAAACAGAAAAATAAAATAAAATTAAAAATTAAAGATTTTAAAAATAAATTAAAGTAAATAAATAAATAATAAAAAATAAAGTACACATTGAAAGTTATAATAATTACAGGATAAATCCCAAACTACAGTTAAAATAGGCTGAAAAAAAATTCTTTAGTTAAATTTCATCACGCTGAGTTTGCAGCCGGTGTCAGAGGTTGTGAATACATGCTTAGATCAGAGGCTAACATTTATTTTTAAATACTACTCAGATTTTTGTTTAAATGATAAAATTCTGATGTTTCCCCCCCAATAGCTTTCATATTGTGTTTCCTAGTATTTAAAAATCAATACGTGTTTGATACAAATATTTTATCCATAAAATTATGTTTTTTATGCGCAAACGCGAAGGAAAATGAGCTATATGTATATAAACTATAAATAGATATTCCTTGTGTTGCAGTCATGGATGTATGAAGCCTGTTTATGATTTATGGTTACAGATGTGTGAATGATCAGCTGACAGGAAGTAAACAACCCAAGCTGTTACCGAGCCATTCATTTGGACGCCTTCAAAATAAAACGAGTTTAAAAAGTTAAAAGACCTTCAAACTGACTAGATTTAGCATTTAATCACAACGTCTGCTAAATTAGATTTCAGTTTATGACTGCAACTAATCTGCATCATTTTCATTATCGGCTAGTCTGCTATTATTTGCTAGATCCATTAATCATTTGCCTATTTGGATAAAATGCCCATCGCACTCCCCTAACGCCCAAAATTACTTCTTTAAATTGCTTGTTTGTCTGACCAACAATCCGTAAACCTAAACTTAATTAATTAATCATGATATGAAACACAGAAAAGCGGGACAATGTCTTAAAAGCGGGAATTCAAAACCCATTCATTCCGCTGAGGCTTTTATTCTGAAGGAAATTAGTGTTCGTTTGCGGGACCTTCGCAGTACGTCATCAGACCACCGGAAGTGGGAACCTCACAGTAGGAGTGAACGTGATGAATGAAGTGTTTTGGTTTTACCTACATGAAGAGTTATTGATCCTAAGCTGTAGATATTAGTGTTGATTACTAACGACTTTGACTATCGGACTGAATCACGGAGCTGCACAAGTCTGTTAGCATCACTTCAACATGTCTGGTGTTGTTAGACTTCAGTTGAAAGCTCCGGAGCTTCTGTCTCTGAGTTTCTGTCTGCTGACTGCTGGAAAAACACTGGGAGAAAAACACGGTAAGGAAACTAATGCTCTCTCTGTAGTTTATCAATGCTAAGCTGAGCTCGATCTCACATCCAATTTCCCCACAGTGGTAGTAGTTTTTTTACGTTGGTATTCTTGACTGATAATGAATTTATATTTTGATAAGGATAACTATATCAGTAATTAATTTATATTTCTATATGACAGAGATAAAAGGTAATAATTATAGTTAAACAAGTTTAGGAAAAATAACTTAGATTATATGTTTAGCTCAATAAGGACGCTGGTTACTTATTAATGAATGAGTTATGGAGAAGGGGGGGAGCAGAGCCGGCCCTAGACCTTTGTGGGCCCTAATCTAACATTTTTGGGGGGGGGCCTCTGACAGTGCGTTCTCAGTACATATGGCACAGAAACAACATCTCTTGTCTTTAAGGGGCCCTAAGACACCGCAATGATCGCTTATTGGCTGGGCTGGTGGGATTAAATAAATTTGTACTTCTTGTCACTCCCCTTGTAAACCACATTTCCTGTGGCTTTCCTGTGTGTGTGTGGGGCGGGGGTTCCTGTGTGTGTAACCAGGTCTAAATATGCCTCTAACAATAACTGCAAAAACAGATCTCAAGGTCTGAGATCACCACAGTTAATCCTCAACTGATGTCCTGGTTCCAGGATAAAGACGATGTATTTACACTGAATAACTAATTGGTCTTTGGCTGTAAATAATGATTGACTTCAGTCAGAGAAATAATACACAGACACACAATAACTCTTTTTCTGTAATTATTATTGAAAATTTCAACAATCAACTCCAAAAAAAATAACAAATGAATAAATAAAATAAAAATAAAAATCTTTAGTCTCTTAATTTAGCACAACTACAGACCTTATTTTTTTTTATCTAAGTCCAAAAGTCATTTTAGAGGTGGTCCTCCCAATCCCAAATGATGGAACGATCTTACTGGTGTAATAGTAGAAATGAAATCCAAGTCCCGCTCAGGCCTGAAGTCGAGAATCCAGATCTGTAGTCCACTGGCCGCGGTACAAATCTATATAGAGTGGAAACGCTCCGCTCCTCCTTCACAACACAACACCTCTCTCACCATCCGGGCTATTTCAACAGACACAAGTTTTCAGGCACCACGTTGAAAAATCCCCAGGTCTGGATCTTATTTTCCTTTTCTTACAGAGAGCTAACTCGTCGTCTTTCTCCCTCGACACCAAGCGTTCGCCAACTGCTGTAAAATGTTGAAAATAAGTGACTCAAATAAAACAAAGTGGCTTAGCCTGGACTATCTGTGTCTGGTTAGGTAGTGAAATAGAAAAATCAATTAATTACCACATTGCTTGACACAGGCTATTTACTATTGTTTTCAATAGGAGACGAGGTTATCATTTATGGTAGGGACATTCTTTATCCCCTCATGTATGTATCTGTTGATAATCTGATTGTAGCTCACTGTTATTTTAAATATTTAAGACCTTTTTTGTTATTTATCTTTGTCATTATTTATCACTATTATTACAAGTATTTTTGATATATGTACATGGATGTAGTCACTGAAACTGGTATTTATATATTTACTTTTACTTCTCTCTTTGTACTACTTTATGATATATGATTGTTTACCTGCCTACTCTCCATTGTATTGTATTGTATGGGTGGATTTATGAAGTCATCACTAGAACAACTGGAGTCTCCGACTTCTTGGAGTCGTTGTCAACATTATGTTCCACTTCCTGTGTTAACAATAGGACGCAGATGGAACAAACCCCCCCCCGATATACGCACTATCACTGACCTAGTACTTTTAAAATCTAAGCTCAAGACTTTTTTATTTATATTGGCTTTTAATACCTAGTAGCGCTGTGAAATTTTCCCTATGCTTTTTATGTATCTTTTTATGATTTTATTATATGTTTACATGCAGCCTATCGTTCCCTCCCCATTTTTTCCAGCCTATGCTGAATCAGTTCCCAACTAGGGGAGGCTATTTAAGTGGATGTGAGTCTCAGATCGGTTTGACTCTGATGAAGTTGGCGTCGAAACGTTAGTCTTTACTAAAGTTTACTGCCTTAAATCCGTGTGCTCCAGTGTGCTTTGGACCTGCTCTCTGAAGTCTCTCCTGTTACAAGATTGCCAAACTCTGTGAGCACCGGACAGGCCTTCTATTCCTTGTGAGGCGGCTGAAGCGCGTTTCACCTTCCTTCTTCATCAATTAAACAATTAAAACATTTCCTCCAAACTTAAATTCAAGTCAGCTTGTATAATAATGCTACATGTCACATTATGATGACCAATGTTGATGAAAATTTTAGATGGATTACACGTGTAACCCAGGAAACATCCGTCCCGATTCCGAACGATTCCTGCGGCAGGAAACGTTTTACTCTCAGTATGAAGTCAGATGTATAGAATAGTCTGATCTTCTGAACCCTCAGTCTAAAAGAGTCTTAAAGTGACTCATCAGGTATTTTATACACGTTAGCTTAAATATACTTAAATTATATCAGCATGACAAATATCCATAAATAATCAGACTAACTAACTAACGTGCTTATAAACTGGTGTTTCAGAGTAATTGAGGTGACATCCAAATGTGTTTTCTGATTTAACCTTAACTTTCTCTATTTGAACATAATGATTAAAATGTGTTTCTTCTTTCAGGTGTCGTCAGAGTGGTTGCAGCAGAAGGAAGTGATGTCATCTTACCCTGTTCCCTCAGCACCGAGGAGAACATTCAGTCAGAGCTGTTTGACTGGACCAAAGATGGTCGGAGTGATGAAAGCGAGGTGTTCCTGTATGAAGCAGGCATTCATTACAACAACGGACGTTCAGGTCAGAGTGAGACGTTCAAAGGTCGAGTCTTTCATTTTCCAGACCAACTGCAGTACGGCAACGCCTCCATAATCATCAGAAAGACGAAGGTGACCGACAGTGGAAACTACACCTGTTTTTTTCCACTTCTTCAGCCACGTCAGATATTCCGCGTTGAGCTTGTTGTTGGTGAGTACTTTGATAAAACAGTTAATCTTAATATACTTTTTATCTCCAGCTGTTATTTTAGGTTTAGTCTTCTGTTTAAACCTCAGACAACAAGTAACACCTTGAACGTACAACTGAAACTACATAACCAAGATGTTGTTAAAACATGAACAACTACTGTATATTTAGAATTATATTCTTTATTGATATAAAACACAGTACAGTAACTCTCTGAAGTTATAATGTTAATTTATGTTGAGACGCTGTTTTCAATTCAACTCTGGTATTTGTTGAGGCCTTATTAGGAAAGTAGACCTGGTAATATTCCTGCAGTCATTGAGGAGTTCTGTTGGTTTGTTACGAACTAACGAGACTTTTCCCGTGACACATCACATTATAATTTCTATTTGTTCTGATGCAAAAGCAGCTCAAGCAGCAACAATCTGAACTCTTTGTACGTATGCAGCTAGTGATAATTACACATGAGATGAAAAGACCAGCAGTGAATGTATCCACTAACTAGTATCCTGATATCTCTTCTTCCATTTAAACACATCAGTGAGCCTCACTGTTGTTCCTCCATCACCACGAACACGCTGTAGTTTATTTCATCCACCGTCCTGCTGACACTGATACTCACTAGAGCACCACATGTGGATTCATCCACTGCTGGAAATAGTCCCCAACAAAGTCACTATTTCCTCCTGTTTGTTTGATTAACAAGACTCGGTCAAAACCGAGTATATGGCTGGACCGTATATGGTCAGTATGTGAATTTGTGGCTAAATTCTTACACAAATAGTCAGTGGTCATGTCTATAATGTTTTGTGAACAGATTTTTCCACTTATATCTTAATGTTTGATTGAAAGACAACTTATAATGAAGCAAATGATATTCAGTAATGTAAATGGTAACATTTGTAGTATATTATACATTTTATACAAGGTGAAAAGGTATTAGCATGACATACATTATGCAAGGTTAAAAGTGTTATTTCAGTTTTTTATTAAAGCATGTGTATCAAAAGCATTCATCATATAAGTGGTGTTCAATATATACATACTTCGCGAAAGTTTATCAGCGTTGAGATATTCCCGCTGTCATCACTGACGTTGTTGTTGCCGTATTTATTCCTAGATGTAGTGTTAATTAGCCGGCACTGATCGATCGGAACTCCATTCAGAAAACAAGCATTTTAAAAGTTGTTTGCTTGTTGTGTTGCGGACAGACTTGACAAAGCATGAATTCAGACTTTTTACAAATCGACATAATGATGTCGTTATTTCGGCACACTTTTGATCCGTTTATTGCAATTAAATCACAGCACTGTCTGTTTACTTTGAGTTCATACCGCAGTAGTGACGTGTGGCTGCTAGATACAGTCAGTGCAATGTCACTGTATGTGAAACAAGCTTGCTGCCGGCTGATGTAATGAACTCAGACACTACTGCGTTTGGTTTTCTGACATATCTGTGACTTCCACAATATGTACAAAGCAGCAACAGTGGTTATTTCTTCCACGATTGATGGAGGAAAGCGAGGCGAAAATTTGCTTTCGCGCTTGGTGTGAATGTACAGTAACACAATACGAAGCATAACGTAACTTAAAGGGACTATTTGTAACTTATCACGCACATAAATCCTAACGGGTCGGAATCCCATGCGCGCTCGCGTGTGGGTACGTGCTGCTCCTGCTGCCTGCTGCCTGCTTGCACACCGTGCTCGTTCTCAGCCGCTCGGCTCGCTCTACCTCTCACGTGCACGCGCGCACACTGCAGAAGAGTTAGTTTAGCTCTGAGAATATCTAGTGAATGTGCAGTGGACGTTTGTGCAGAAATAACTGCTGCCGCTCCTCCAGACCAACAGAGGTTTCCCGTGTCTTGTGAAGTGACGGAGCTCCGCAGAGAGTTACGTTATCGTCCCGACCGGGTGTCGGTGTCTCCCGCCCCCCCCCCCCCCGTCTCTCCCCCCGTCTCCCCCCCGTTCCCTCCGCGGTCGTCAGGCTGAGAAAGGAAAAGCCAACACTAGAATCAGCATTGATTCATGAAGAGACCTTCGTCTGGTCAGCTAACATTACTGCCAAGCAGGTGAAATACAGAGTGATATTGTGTGTTAGCTGACGTGTGTCGCCTCACTGTTTAGACCGGTGCTCGTTCATGTCAATGTAGCGCGAGCCACAGGACGCTGACTTTCGTTGACATTGCGGCCACAGGTGTCGCTGTGAACAAGCAATTTCTGATTCTTACATATAGTCTCTTTAAACGAACATAAACAATAGCACAATAGGAAACTCCAACAGTCGGCCGACCAATCCTGTAACTTCATCACTCAGTCACTCAGTGACAGTCTTTTGCGTTTGTAGGACTGCTGGCTCTCTGCGGTGCAGGCAAAAACTCATCATCAAGGAATTGATTGAAAAAGGAAAGCGAGAGCTTCGTTCACTAGAGAGTTGTGGTAGAAATTTAGATTCTCTGTCTCCAGACACACTTTATAAACCCATACGGCTGCAGTGCAGCACCATAGTATGTTTGAACAGCTTCTGCCTCCCACTTGCCGTAGCTGCTGCTGTAATTACAGATATCTGCAACGTCATTTCACCTAGTCACAACTGTAATTCTCTAATATATCTGTAATTACATTCTGACTAGGCAGAATGAACGTTAAAGATATCTCCAAATGAGATATCTCGAATCAAAATTCATTTCAAGATATCTAGAACTTGATAACAGATATCTCCAATAAAATTATGACTATCCCTGACTCCAGTTAGAGATATCTACAACGTCAGTCTGACTAGTCAACATTTAATTTCAGATATCTAAAAAGGACAAGGTAGATATCTACAATTGAGGGGAATTAAAGATATATGAAGCTGGAATTACAACTAGTCAGAATTCAGTTGCAGATATCCGTAATTCACATTGCGATATCTGCAACTGAGTTGTAGATATCTGTAAAGAGAAACCCCATACACATGAATGGCAAAAGTAGTTTGAATCATCCTAGTCAAAATAGAATTAGTGAGATCTAAAATTATAGTTTTGACTAGTCAAAGTGACGTTGCAGATATCTCTAATGAATATCGGTATATCAATAGCAATAGCAGTTATTGTTCTCAATAACAAAACTTTAATTTAAGATGACCTTCAACTGAGAGATGCTTTTCTTTTAATCACACAGATCTTTTCTATGGTTATATGAAATTGTGATTGAATATAGCTGTGATTCATATTTGAGTTTAGCGTGATACATTTCTCATAATGTAGTTCTCCTTAATAATCTTTTGTTCATACTGTGTTCACAGCTGTAACTCCAAAGCCATCCGTCACAATACTTGATACCACAGAGACCTGGGAGCTGCTGCAGTGTGACGTTCGAGGTGCTTCTCTAAAACCTAAAGTACAGTGGCAGGACAGCGATGGAAACATCCTAACTACTAAAGAACTACAGGTGTCAGAAACAGGAGACCGCTATGACATCATCCTCCAAACTACTGTGACCAAGACCGACCGCTATCGCTGTGTAGTCACACAGGAGACAACCAGCCATCAGACTGATGCTGAGATCTTTGTGCATATCAGTGGTGAGATTTCTTTCTTGGTGGTTTAATCATCAAATAATTAATTGTTCATGTCTTATTAGTTTACAAAGTATTTTTTAGGCACTTTTAATTGTTGTTTTTGTGTAGTCTATGTGTGCTGTACATGATATGCAGTTACAGTTTGAGTGTTACATTTACTTTTTGTGATGTGTTTCAGAGAAAGTGTTTGAGGACTCTGGCAGCATCATCGGATCGTCGTTCGGTGGAGTGCTTTTGGGAGCTGTCATCGTTGGTGCAGTTCAAGCTCTGCTTGTAGCTTTAAAGTTCATCACAATACGCCGTCATGAAGGTAAGTTTCTATAATATATTGTATCAATGTGTCCATAATATGCAGACATCATATCTCAGGTCCAGACTCTCTTTGTCTTCTCACAGATGAACCGTTCTGTTAGTATTTACATGAGTGAATATAGCATATAGTTGTGAATCTATTACCATGACTGATCATTATGTTCCATAAAACAACATTTTGTAAAACCAAACAAAAGGGCTTTTCTAGATCCATAATGTAAATTCATGCCTTTTAAGACATTTATACTTTGGATTATCTCTCAAACTGATTTTGTAAAACCAAGCTGTGCTGTGAAGGCTTAATGCTTTTGGTGTTTAAAGATGGGGTCTGCGATTTATCCAGTATACACTTTTTGTTATATTGGTTGAAATGGTCTTTACACCCCGACAGCAATCCGTTTCTTATGAGCACTGAAAAAAGACCGGAAAAGATCCGTCATCTGTAGCTGCTGTAATCCTGTAAAAACGTCTACCAGTCAGTAAAAATGGTCCCGGTTGTAAGGAACCAATCAGAAGCCTCCCTGCCTCCCTGCTCGTACTCTAGCCTCAGCGTGCACCAGCGTGAACTCAAAGCGCGTGTCCGCCGCACGTTCACTGGAGAGTGGAAGAGAAAACTCAGCTCTTAAAACACCGGACAACGAGAACGAACTCGTACCACTATTACCATATTATCGAAAAATACAACTTTGATTTAGTTGTTTATGTTCTGTTAGTTTACTTTATAAGATACTGCAGATTTAAACTATTTATTCTAACAGCTCAAAGTGAAGTCAGACAAACAGGATTATCAACGAGGGGAGACGGCGGATAGAAAACATTGCCGAACAAAATTTACGTTACTCAAACTGCTTTTTCAGTTACAGAAACAAACGAGTGGACTGATCTCCCTCCAGATATTAGAGTAATGTTAAAAAGGGTCGTGTTGTCTCAGCAGGTATCTCTCTCTTTCCCTCCCCTCTCTGCTGCTCTGTGGCTGGCTCTCCAGCGAGCTGCTGCTACCCCCCCCCCCCCCCCCCCCCCCCCCCCCCCCTCTCCCCTCTCCGTCAACAAGGAAATAAAGCCCCTCGTCTACAGACCGGTCTCTTGAGAGAGCTCCAGCTCATAGCGGGGTCTGTGTGAGTGAATGCCCGGGTGGAGAGGTGGCGATCCCGGCAGGAGCTAGCTAGCTGTGCCGGCAGTTTGTGGAGCTTCTAAACTCCGACAACAGTGGAGACAATGTTTGATTCGCCATCTAACATCGTAAAACTGTCAATATTCTAAATCTACACCGTTTATTTCTCGCCTCAACATTTTTCAGAAGTGAATTTAGTGATGAAATAGCTACGAAAAATGTGAAGTAGTTACGATGCGGCGGTGCTCGTGCATGTGTGTGGGGGGCGTTGCCTTATAAGGAGTTTCGAGGGGAGGGGGGGGCTTAGAGGGAGCTCCTGAGGCGATGCGACTTTCAAATTATGCTAGTTTTCCAAGATCGCAGACCCCAGCTTTAATGAGCTGCGCGCTATTTAGCGGGGCGTGGTCTTTTTCTACTTCATGTCAAATCTTTAGGCCTACTTGAGTAAAAGTACTAAAATACTCCACTACAAGTAAAAGTACTGCATTCAAAAGCTTCTTTAAGTAAAAATATGTCAGTATTATCATCTAAATGTAGTTATAAAGTACTGCTGTGTCAGTAAAATGTTTTCCTGTTATCTATCTGATGTATCTGGATTAATATTACTGCATTAAAGATGGAGTCTATGATGTTGGAGAGCTAGCATAATTTTAATGAGTGGCGTGGGAAAGAGAGAGATACCTGCTGAGACAACACGACCCTTTTTAACATTACTCTAATATCTGGATGGAGATCAGTCCACTCTTTTGTTTCTGTAACTGAAAAAGCAGTTTGAGTAACGTAAATTTTGTATCCGCCGTCTCCCCTCGTTTATAATCCTGTTTGTCTGACTTCACTTTGAGCTGTTAGAATAAATAGTTTAAACCTGCAGTATCTTATAAAGTAAACTAACAGAACAGAAACAACTAAATCAAAGTTGTATTTTTCGATAATATGGTAATAGTGGTACGAGTTCGTTCTCGTTGTCCAGTGTTTTTAAGAGATGAGTTTTCTCTTCCATTCTCCAGTAAACGTGCGGCGGAGACGCGCTTTCTAGTTCACGTTGGTGCACGCTGAGGGTAGAGTACGAGCAGGGAGGCAGGGAGGCATCTGATTGGTTCCTTACACCCGGGACCAGAGGAACTGACTGGTAGACGTTTTTACAGGATTACAGCAGCTACAGATGACGGATCTTTTCCGGTCTTTTTTCAGTGCTCATAAGAAATGGATTGCTGTCGGGGTGTAAAGACCATTTCAACCAATATAACAAAAAGTGTATACTGGATAAATCGTAGACCCCATCTTTAATGTCTATGTTGTATTTTAACTCCTTTATATCCTGTTATCCTAGTTTAATCTGCAGCAATGCATCATGGTCTATAAGATCATAATTATTTTTACAAATTTTTACTCCTAAAAATTCTGACAATATCAAAGATTATAATAATAATAACAGTAATAATTGATAATAATAAATGAAAATAATAATACAAATATAATAATAATTCAAATGATAAATAATAACAAAAATAAATAATAATAAAAAAGAAGCTCATATTTCTAATTCAAAGAATATAATTGTGATGATTCAGAGACATTATTACTAAATCACCTCATGAATACTGACATAAACATACATTTCTTCAGTTGGTTGTATTTGATGCAGCAGCTTGTTGATGTGTTTCTGACTGAAGACAGATCATATCTGTAATCTGTAATAGAAGTTTTCCTGGTCTGCTGTTAGCGAACACCTGCAGCATCAAACAGGTTTTATATGTGATGATTAAATCCGAGAGCAGTTCAGTAGACTGAGTCATCACCACCAACTGAAGGAAACTTTCTTTAGTTCTCTGGTTTCCTCGTAGTTCTCTGGTTTCCTCTTTCTTAATTATTCTGCATGTAAACATACTGATTAATACATATTTTTATCTTCCAGGACCAGAAGTCGTCAAACTGGTTGTGGAAGAAGGCCGTGATGTCATCTTACCCTGTTCCCACAGCAACAAGGAGAACATTCAGTCAGAGCTGTTTGACTGGAGGAAAGATGGTCGGAGTGATGAACGAGAGGTGTTCATGTAGGATGCAGGTCTTCATTACAACATCAGACGTTCAGGTCAGAGTGAGACGTTCAATGGTCGAGTCTCACATTTTGAAGACCAACTGAAGAACGGCAACGCCTCCATAATCATCAGAAATACGACGGTGACCGACCGTGGAAACTACACCTGTGATTTTCCACGTCTTCAACCACGTCAGAAATTCCGCGTTGAGCTTATTGTTGGTGAGTACTTTGATAAAACAGTTAAAGATGTCCGCTCATTTACTGACATTACAGAACTCTAATGAAATCTGAAATCTTGTTTCCAGCATACTCCGACTTTAATCCATCCAGGACTGACACAAACCAGTCAGATCTGTGAGCGTGTTTTAGATGGAATAAAAAAATCTGTTCAATAAACAGGAAAACTAATTTCTGTTTCAGCTGAGTGATAATATTTCACAAGCACTCTAACATATGTTTTGTTTGTTTTAGGTTGTGTCTTAAAAGACAGAACAGGTGAAAACATCACAGGTGAGTCCTGCTATTATGACGTCACTCTCTACCTGTCACATGGATGTGATGTTTGTCTTCACAGGTCTGACATCATTTATAAAAACTTTATTCATCAGTGTGTGAAACAGATTGAGATCATTGTGTGTTCAAGGTGTCAGAAGACTGAAACTCCTCATCATTTGATAAAAGTGGAGACATGTACCTGCATGTTTCAGGTGTGCAGGTTGTGATATTTACCTTTACACTATCCTTTAATGTGAGGAGGAAGATTATTGTAATTTTCTGTCTTTGAAACATGTGTTGTATATTCACTAATAGAGAAGCAATTAACATAAAACATCACAATATTGGAGTTGTACAGGACATTTTTAAAATAACCTCAAGACTTTCTCATATTCTAATGTTTTAAAAGTGTTTTGGGGTTTAAAGTTTGTAATTTAGGGAAAAAGACATTAGTGATGATCCAATCTGGCATTAAATTGTACGGGTGGGTTTAATAAGCATTTCCCCATAAATTGAGTACGATAAAGTAAACAACACATTCTGACTTAAAGGTCCCATATTGTGCTCATTTTCAGGTTCAAACTTGTATTTTATGTTTCTATTAGAACATGTTTACATGTTGTAATGTTCAAAAAACACTTTATTTTCCTCATACTGTCTGTCTGAATATACCTGTATTCACCCTCTGCCTGAAACGCTCCGTTTTAGTGCATTTCAACAGAATTAGGTTGCTAGGCAACAGCTTGGATTCATGTTTACTCCCTGTCAGCTGATGTCATTCACAAACACTGCAACAGGAAATAAACTGGGACACATTTAGAATGTTTACGTTTACAACTGTGATATATCGTTCAGTTGTGACATCACAAAGTTACAGAAATCCTGACGGCTTATTTAAAGGTATATACGGGCTGTGTGTATTTCTGCATGGATCGAGCGTTTTGATACTTTCACAGTATTTATAGATTACTTAAACCTGCTTTATAATAAAAAAAGACATGAACATCTCACTTATTACAATATGGGACCTTTAACAGAGATTAGTACAGTAATAAAAATGATTTTGTCACTTTTGATTTTACATGATTACGCGTTTTCCAGCATAATTTATAATAAATATTTCCTTGAACCAAAAACAAAGTATCCTCTTTAAATAGTGTATAACCTACTTCAATCAAAAACACAAATTACTTTAATTATTTACCTCTTAACCCTAAAAACTCCAACAGATGACGCCGTTGGCACGACAGATTGGATATTTTACAAATTACAGAATGAACAATAGAAAGTGAGGCTGGTTGGGAGACGATCTTTGCCCCGTGCTGCAACATTGAGACGTACTTGATATATCACACTTAAAGACCCTGTGTTTTATATTTTATAACAAAGGAACATACTTTCTTCACATGATTTCATTTCAAGGCAGTTTTTGTCACAAAAAAACTGAGCAGATATTTCAGAGTTGTCCAGACGTCTTCACTGAATGTGTTTCTGTCAGAATATGAGTCAGAACTAGTTTTTGCCGTGGTGGTAAATTACCACGTTTAATTATAAATAGTTTGAAATATGTCTATTTCAAACAAGGCTGAGATGTGTTTTATGTTTTGCTTTTACATTTTTCTCTGTTCCCACTTCCATATGCCCATATATAAGCAGAGTGGGGGGACAAAATGACAGTATTACATGTTTAATCCTGTAATTGTTCTTTATAATCTATAGTTTCTACTGTGTTTACAGGTGCAAATCCAAAGCCGTCTGTCACAATACTTGGTCCAACAAAGGATGGTGCTCTGCTGCAGTGTCGGGTTCGAGATGCTTCTCTAGAACCACATCTACAGTGGCAGGACAGAGATGGAAACATCCTTCCTGCTGACGATGTTTCCCTCCAGGTTACTGTGACCAATCCTGACCACTATCGCTGTGTAGCCACACAGGAGACAATCTGCCATCAGATTCATACTGAGATCTACGTGTCTCTCAATGGTGAGTTTCTTCCTATTGGTGCTTTCACTCTTCACTGACATTTGAAAACCAACACAGTTTTAGTTTGTACAAACTTTAATGATTAATTATGAGAACGTGTAAGTTAAAATGTTTCTAAGAGTTTCCTCTGAGCTGTGAAGCCGAGCAGGAGGAAACTGTCCATCAGATCACAGCTAACATCTGTGTAGCTGTGAGATTCATCCCTCTGATGTTTTTATCTGCTAACAGCTTCAGATTTCAGCTTTCAGCAGCATGTTCACCTTTAGTTGTTCTCTCTGTGTAGACTGTGATGTTCAGTCTGCTGGATATGATATGATATGATATGATGTGATATGATATGATATGATATGATATATGATCTGATATGATATGATATATGATATGATCTGATCTGATCTGATCTGATATGATATGATATTGATATGATATATGATATGATATTGATATGATATGATATGATATTGATATTGATATGATATATGATATTGATATGATATATGATATTGATCTTGATATGATATGATATATGATATGATATATGATATTGATATGATATATGATATGATCTGATATACAGTTACAGTCTGAGTGCTACGTTAACGTTTCATCTTCTGTTTCAGAGTTCTTCACTGGATTGGTTGTTGTTTTTGTTCTGTCATTTCTCTTCAGTCTTTTGGCTGGTGTTCTTCTAGCTGTGCTAGTCAGGCGTCGAAACAGACTAAATCATAATGAAGATAAGTTTATTATTTATTATTATTATATTTAATATTTATTCATTATTTGAACTATTTTTGTAAAATATTAGATAATGTTCCAGTTTTGGAGCTCAAACAGTTATTGAAACGAGACGATGTGAGAAGTTTAGAGGTGAAATGTCTCTTTGATGAACTGATAACAACTTCACATCTGAAACGTGACGAGGAGCCTCAACTGGACTCTTTTAAAGAGTCACAAGTCTAAAACACTGAGAACCACTGGTTTAATGTTTAACAGAGCATTTTATTATAATCTGTAAAGTAACTATCAGCTGCTGTATCACTGTCAGATAAACTGGATTAAAAGTACAATATTCATGATGAGCAGACAACAGATTCCGGAGGTGAGAATGTGTTTCTGTCTGTTAAATGTTAAACACAGAATGTGGTTGATGAGAATGTGGTGGGTGAGAATGTGGTGGCAGAAACACGGTTTCGGTGTATTTAACAGACAGAAACACATCAGAGTGACTGTGAGTGAGCGTGATGAATGAAGTGTTTTGGTTTTACCTACATGAAGAGTTATTGATCCTAAGCTGTAGATATTAGTGTTGATTACTAACGTCTTTGACTATCGGACTGAATCACGGAGCTGCACAAGTCTGTTAGCATCACTTCAACATGTCTGGTGTTGTTGGACTTCAGTTGAAAGCTCCGGAGCTTCTGTCTCTGTGTTTCTGTCTGCTGACTGCTGGAAGAACACTGGGAGAAAAACACGGTAAGTTACGGAGCCCCGCTAATCCTCTAGGAGAATTTTTTTTATTATGTGGTTCCCTCGAGTTAGTTTACTTCATAGAGAACTTCTTCCAGTGCTCTATGAAGGAACTCGAGGGAACGAGTTACTAAAAAAATCATTTGTTTTTGGTAAACAGTGTGGTTAATCAACAGTCAGGAAATGACTCAAATAAATATGAAAGATCATAGAAATGCCAAAATACACTGGAAGGGGCTTTAAAGCTCCAAATCTTCCCTCTAACTGTGCACTGTCACTTCACTGCTGTACTTATGTTATCTTATTTTTATTTTATTTTATCTCACTTTAGTCTATTTGATTGTATCTTTTTTAAGGTGTATTGGTGTTGGGACTTGTTGTCTAAGCTACTGGATGCCTAAATTTCCTTCGGGATCAATAAAGTATCTATCTATCTATCTATCTATCTATCTATCTATCTATCTATCTATCTATCTATCTATCTATCTATCTATCTATCTATCTATCTATCTATCTATCTATCTATCTGTTGGGGTTCAGTGGATAAACTCAATACTGAATCTGAAACTCGGTATTACAGCAGTCATTCAATGTGTGCAATGTGGGTTTCCTGTGTGTGTAACCAGGTCTAAATATACCTCTAACAATAGCTGCTAAACAGATCTCAAGGTCTCATATCACCACATCTCAGATTACAACAGTTAATCCTCAACTGATGTCCTGGTTCCAGGATAAAGACGATGTATTTACACTGAATAACTAATTGGTCTTTGGCTGTAGATAATGATTGACTTCACTCAGAGAAATAATACACAGACACACAATAACTCTTTTTCTGTACAAATATTATTGAAGATTTCAACAACCGACTCCAACTTTAACTCAGATTAAAAAAAATAACAAATGAATAAATAAAATGAAAATAAAAATCTTTTGCTGCAGTTTTAGTCTCTTAATTTAATTGTAATTGTAATTGAGGTGACATCTAAATGTGTTTTCTGATTTAACCTTAACTTTCTCTATTTGAATATAATGATTAAAATGTGTTTCTTCTTTCAGGTGTCGTCAGAGTGGTTGCAGCAGAAGGAAGTGATGTCATCTTACCCTGTTCCCTCAGCACCGAGGAGAACATTCAGTCAGAGCTGTTTGACTGGAAGAAAGAAGGTCGGAGGGATGAAGGTCAGAAGGAGGTGTTCCTGTATGATAAAGAAGATAAATACAACAACGGACGTGCAGGTCAGAGCGAGCAGTTCAAAGGTCGAGTCTTTCATTATCCAGACCAACTGAAGAACGGCAACGCCTCCATAATCATCAGAAATACGAAGAAGACCGACCGTGGAAACTACACCTGTGATTTTCCACATCTTCAGCCACGTCAGATATTCTACGTTGAGCTTGTTGTCGGTGAGAACTTTCATAAAACAGTTAAAGGATATTCACAATCTTTCCAGTCTGTCTTAAAACAACACTCGCATTCCCGTATGAACACTACGACAGGTTTTCTTTCTGTAATTGGTTGATTGGTTGAAAACAGACACGTCTTAGACGAGTTAACAGACACTGTAGGATGTGTAATGAAGTATGAAAGGCTAACTGTGGTATTTTTCAACATGGACCCTATTTTCCCACGTGTTTGTGTCTAAGGACGCTTTCACCAGCCATAGTCCGTTTGTCTAGTCCGAATTAGAGATGTGCATTCCAAGCAAAAATACTATTCGAAAATCACCGGGAATTAGTCGATTATTATTCGAATATCCTTCTAGTCGTACTTTCATCTTCTGCTCCCTGCATTCGATGTTGATGACATCACACAGTCACAGTGTAATAAATAATCTGGTTTGTCTTTTAGATCGTGACCCACAGTTCTCGACCTCGAAGAACAAAATCGGGGAAACTGACGGTGAGTCACTGACAACGTGTGTGCTAAAGCTTTGTCTACCTCGTGTGTACATGACGAAATATATTTTCATATTTGAATTTAAGCGGGTGTAATGATGTTGATGATGTCACTGATCTACATCTGCAGTTTAAGGGTTGTTCGTCTCCCCGATGAAGCACTTTGACGGTATCGTGTCAGTGTTTTGTGAATGATAACCAGACGCAGGGCGACAAAGTTTTAGCACACAGATCACCGATGAGATCAGTGACATTATCCGAACAACAGATTTCTCCTCATCCGTCCTTTTAAGGTCGAGCACTTTGGGTCACAATCTAAAAGGCACGCAGCCTTTTCTCACAAACATTGAACTGCTCACCTCTCTCTCTCTCTCTCTCTCTCTCTCTCTGTCTCTCTCTCTCTCTCTCTCTCCGTCTCTGTCTCTCTCTCTCTCTCTGTCTCTCTCTCTCTCTCTCTCTCTCTCTCTGTCTCTCTCTGTCTGTCTCTCTCTCTCTCTCTGTCTCTCTCTCTCTCTCTCTATCTCTCTCTCTCTCTCTCTCTCTCTTTAAAATGTCATATCCTGATGTTTTTCTTCTGCTTATACACACATTGTACTGCACACAGAGAGCTCCAGGGATGATGTGTTTTTGTAGTCCAACAGGAAGTGATCATCTCCTAACAGCCAATAGGATTGTTCCATTGGGTTTTAGATTATTGCAGAAAATCAGCTCTGCGGCAAACAAACGTTTATGATATTTACACGTTTAGTTCATCGAGATAATCTCCACTAATAAACACCACGTTATGATTTTTGAAGCATGAATGCAATCAGCAGAAGTAAAAATCTAACGTTAGGCTATAAAGGAACTCCACCACGGTCACGTGAGCGTGAGTAGAAACACAACGAGGCTGTGAAGGAGGACGAGTCGGCGTGATGACGTTTAGTCTCATTTAGCCACTTGTTAGCAACCGACTTTTTTAAGACACGTGAAAGCTTCAAAATTCACAAGTGGGGTATTTACTGATGTATTTTATATCGTAGAACAAAACGTTAAACTCTCTTCAGCTTGTGTTAAACACAGACCTTATTTCAGACGTCTAACTAAAAAAACATCGACTTCTGGAACAGGAAGTGATGAAATTCTAACTCATTTCCTGGTTTTAGGACTCATTCCTGCAGAGCTCTATTTATAAAGAGGAAGGAGATGAAGAGTCTCGTGCTTTAAAATTCGTATATAATTTATTCTTAACTGTGTTCACAGGAGCAGCAGAGCCCTACATCTCCATCGTGGATGTCACTGAGGTCGGGGTGCAGCTGAAGTGTGACGTCCGAGGTGCGTTCCCACAGCCGGAGCTACAGTGGCAGGACAGTGATGGAAACGTCCTTCCTGCTGATGAGCCGCGGGTCTCAGAGAGAGGACGCCGCTACGACGTCACCCTCCAAATCACTGTGAACCGGACCGCGACCAACCGCTTCAGCTGTGTAGTCAAACAGGAGGACATCGGCCACATGGTTGATGCCAACTTCACTGTTCCAGGTGAGACTCATCCCAGTGTTTCCATCTGCACATCATTTAACATGTTCTTATGTGTCATTTTAATCTGCATATGTGGGTTAGAACTACAATTAAAATACAGTTACGTTCAGAGAGTCACACTTGGTTTTTGTAATGTGTTCCAGAGAAACTGTTCGAGGACGCGTCCTGCAAAGTCACAGGAAGTCACTGGTGGATTGGTGGATTGTTTTTGGGAGCTTTCATCATTGTTGCAGTTCAAGCTCTGCTCGTAGCTGTTAAGCTCATCAGAAAACGCTGTAATAAAGGTAAGTTTATATAATAGATTGTTTTAACATATATAATGTGGAGGATTATTGAACATTTACCGTTGCTACGTATAGCTGTAAATATTGTGCATATGATAAAGAAACGTGACTTCATGTAATATATATATATATTCTTTTGTTTTTGCTGCAGGTTCTTTTGAGAAGATACGGATACAGATATAATGGATATATCTAAAGCTGCTTCATAGCTGATGCCAAATTTGTGAGCTCTCAACTTGTTGCTGCTCCCATTCAAAATCCCTCCACTAGATGGAGCTTTATGACCAAAGAGTCAGCGCTGGGCCTTGTTTCTGGACCGTTTTTATAGTGTTTATATTCTAAAGGGTATATTATAAATGAAATGAGTGTAATCAAGGATTGGGGATATTGGGAATGTAGTCGACCTCGCTGTTTTATTATGATGTTTTTATATCATATTGTATCACGTTTGCATTTTCACTGGACTGTTGAACCTCAACCAAACAGAGTGACATGTCAACAATGAGATGAGGAGTTTTTTTAAAAGATCATGTTGATCCAAATGAAATATCTTCTATATTATATATAGATATATATATGTATAGACTTCTATAGAACCAGAGGAGTCGCCCCCTGCTGGCTGGGAGACAGAATGCAGCTTTAAGGAGCTTCAGCATTGACTTCACTTCTCAGATCTGGAGGTTGATCACTGCTGGTAGTTGTTAAAGGTCCAAACTGAGCTAGACATGGACGTTAACAACAACAGAAGACTTCACTGAACTAAAACCTGCTGTCACGCTGGAAAGAAAGGAGAATATATTGCAGATAAAGTGAAATATAATGTGACTTATTTTTTATTGTGATATTGTTTTTATACTGACATTATTTGGGACAAGCATGTACTGCTTCTTTTTCTTTGTTAAGGTGCTCAGCCAGAGTCTGTCAGGTCCAGTTCCACACTGAACTGTCCACTCAGTGACCAGTTTATTAGGTACAGCCAGCTCAAACTAATGCAGTGTGATGATACAACAGTCCTGCAGTAAATCCTCCTTCATGAAGGTTATAATGTTCAGTTTGTGTTGGAGCTGTTTTAATAAACTGGACTCTGAGTGTTTCCTGTTGTTGACTGTGATATTACAGATGTTCATGTGTGTTTATGTTGTTCACTGATGATGATGCTCTTACAGCAGATCTGCTGATTTCAGGCACTGCTTCATCTTTTCTATCCAAACGCTTTGAATAAAACATGAAGAATGTGAAACTGGATGTTTCTGTGTTCACCTCCATGATGTTATCAGACAATAAATGAATTACTGCAAAGTCTTTATAAAAGAAATGATGTCAGTAAAAGTTAATTTTTACACGTTAAAGTTTATCAGCATATTTTATCTGTTGTTTTGGATTCATCCTATAATTATTATTACTGTCAATGTGCACTTTATTTATTTTATTTAAATGATTTTGGTGGGTTGGTGGGAGGGGGCTTTGGGGGAAAAATACCAAATTATGGAGAGACAATCATTTATATTTGTGCTCTATTTGTATGTTTCTGCACACCTGATGTTACTTCCAATAAATTATTACGGAGAAAAAAAAGAAATTATGTCATATTAAAACACTTTAAAGCAGTGTTTCTCAGCCCTCGGGGGATTACATCATAATGTTGGGGATCACAGATTAATAATATTTCTATTATCTTATTGTATTGTGCCTGTTTTTCATATTTTTTCTCTAAAAAATGCTTTTCTTCTGTTGAAATACTGAATATTACTCAGTCTTTGTATCATCCTGTCAACTGTTAAAAAAAAAAAGTGTTTTTCTTCCCGTAATAATTTACTGGAAGTAACATCAGATGTACAGAAACATACAAATTGAGCATAAATGATTGTCCATATTTTGGTGTTTTCCCCCAAATTTACCCTAAAAGAAAAAAAAATTAAAATTAAAATTAAAAAATTAAAGATTTTAAAAATGAAATAAAATAAAATAAATAATAAAAAATAAAGTACACATTGACAGTTATAATAATTATAGGATAAATCACAAACTACAGTTAAAATAGGCTGAAAAAAAATCCTTTAGTTAAACTTCATCACACTCAGTTTGCAGCCGGTGTCAGAGGTTGTGAATACATGCTAAGATCATAGGCAACATTTATTTTTAAATACTACTCAGATTTTTGTTTTAATGATAAAATTCACACTTTTTCCCCACAATAGCTTTCATATTGTGTTACCTAGTGTTTCAAAATCAATACGTGTTTGATACAAATATTTTATTCATAAAATTATGTTTTTTTTATGTGCACACGCGAAAGAAAATGAGCTATATGTATATAAACTATAAAAAGATATTCCTTGGGTTGCAGACATGGATGTATGAAGCTTGTTTATGATTTATGGTTACAGATGTGTGAATGATCAGCTGACAGGAAGTAAACAGTAAACAGCCATTCATTTAGACGCCTTCAAAATAAAACGTGTTTAAAGAGTTAAAAGACCTTCAAACTGACTAGATTCAGCATTTAGTCACCACGCCTCCTAAATTAGATTTCAGTTTGTGACTGCAACTAATCTGCATCATTTTCATTATCGGCTAGTCTGCCATTATTAGCTAGATCCATTAATCATTTGCCTATTTGGATAAAATGCCCATCGCATTCCCCTAACGCCCAAAATTACTTCTTTAAGTTGCTTGTTTGTCTGACCAACAATCCGTAAACCCAAACTTAATTAATTAATAATGATATGAAACACAGAAAAGCGGGATATTGTCTTAAAAGCGGGAATTCAAAATCCATTCATTCCGCTGAGGCTTTTATTCTGAAGAAATTTGTGTTCGTTTGCGGGACCGTCGCAGTACGTCACACACACCACCGGAAGTGGGAACCTCACAGTAGGAGTGACGTTATGAATGAAGTGTTTTGGTTTTACATGAATAGGTAGTGGAACTAAGCTGTAGATATTAGTGTTGATTACTAACGTGAGAAACACACTGCTTTAAAGTGTTTTAATCTGACATAATTTCTATTTTTTTCCCTTAATAATGTCAGGAATGATTGGAAGAAGTGCTCTATGAAGTAACTCGAGTTAGAGATACCTGACTCGAGTTAGGTCTCTCTAACTCGAGTTAGAGAGACCTAACTCGAGTTAGAGATACCTAACTCGAGGGAACGACTTAATAAAACATGTCTCCTAGGGGTCTAGATGGGCTCCGTACATTCTTCATACTAGTCAGACAGGGTTTGGTTTTGAGGTATCTGCATTTATGTATAAAAAAAATTACTAAATAATAGTAAAATATTGATAACAAATCCAAATTCCAATTCACAGCAAAGATACCAAATTTGACCGTTTTCTCAGTTAATGGTGATCCAGGTCTCTTTATACATCCATGAGTCTCACACACACACCTGAACTAGCAGGAACAACAACCACCCGCCCTCCTGAAGCCTCAGCCAATCACAGGTGGCTATCTCACACAACTCACTGTGATAGGTCACTGATATGAGTTACCTCTTTGCTCCACTCTTAACTTTCGGTTTGTTTGTCCCGGCTCGTCCTCTTGCAGCCAGCAGCCGGTAACCGTCAGTGAGGTCAGAGTGGTGTTTAACGTGGAGTTTAACTTGAAGAACTATGAAGCTCGTTGCTCTCGTGTGTCTGTGTCTCGTGACTCGGTGTGGAATAACGGCTGCTGGTGGAAACGGTGAGAACATCTACTGGTTTCTATTGAAGCATCATGTGGAGTCACTTTATCAGTGGTGGAGATAATTCACATTCAGCTCCTGCAACCTGTCAAACCTGATCTTTATCTGCTGAACATCTCTGATGCTTCTGATCAAATATCAAACCTGGGTTATTATGAGAGGTTGTAATAAGAATAATTAATAATTAAACAAGAACCAGAGAAAGTTAATTAGTTACTCAGATTATTAACACAAAATATAATCAACTAATAAATGATGATGTAATATTATAGATTAAGATCAAACTTTATTGATCCCTTGATGAGCTTCAGAGTCCAACCAGCAGGATATAAAGACATTAAAATGTTTCTGAGAAAAGCTTCTTCCTGTCAAATCTTTAGGCCTACTTGAGTAAAAGTACTAAAATACTCCACTACAAGTAAAAGTACTGCATTCAAAAGCTTCTTCAAGTAAAAGTATGTCAGTATTATCATCTAAATGTCTATGTTGTATTTTAACTCCTTTATATCCTGTTATCCTAGTTTAATCTACAGCAATGCATCATGGTCTATAAGATCATAATTATTTTTACAAATTTTTACTCCTAAAAATTCTGATAATAACAATGATTATAATAGTAATAACAATGATAATTGATAATAATAAATGAAAATAATATTACAAATATAATAATAATACAAATAATAAATAAAAACAAAAATAAATAATAATAAAATAAGAACCTCTCATATTTCTAATTCAAAGAATATAATTGAGATAATTCAGAGACATTATTACTAAATCACCTCATGAATACTGAAATAAACATAAATTTCTTCAGTTGGTTGTATTTGATGCAGCAGCTTGTTGATGTGTTTCTGACTGAAGACAGATCATATCTGTAATCTGTAATAGAAGTCTTCCTGGTCTGCTGTTAGCGAACACCTGCAGCATCAAACAGGTTTTATATGTGATGATTAAATCTGAGAGCAGTTCAGTAGACTGAGTCATCACTACCAACTGAAACAAGTTTAACTTTCTTTAGTTCTGTGGTTTCCTCGTAGTTCTCTGGTTTAAGGACTCGATAAAAGAAATATAAAGGATCACAGCTCAAGATAAAAAAAAACGTTAAAAAAAATGAAAAAAAAAAAAACTTCCAGGGGTAAAAAAACAAGAAAAGTTTCTTGTTATTGATAACAACAAACTTCCATACAGTATATCCGTCTAAACTTAATTATTCTGCATGTAAACATACTGATTAATACATATTTTTATCTTCCAGGACCAGAAGTCGTCAAAGTGGATGTGGAAGAAGGTCGTGATGTCATCTTACCCTGTTCCCACAGCAACAAGGAGAACATTCAGTCAGAGCTGTTTGACTGGAGGAAAGATGGTCGGAGTGATGAACGTGAGGTGTTCATGTATGGTGCAGGTCTTCATTACAACAACGGACGTCCAGGTCAGAGTGAGATGTTCAAAGGTCGAGTCTCACATTTTCCAGACCAACTGAAGTACGGCAACGCCTCCATAATCATCAGAAATACGACGGTGACCGACAGTGGAAGCTACACCTGCAAATTTTCACGTCTTGATCCACCTCAGACATTCTACGTTGAGCTTATTGTTTGTGAGTATATTCATAAAACAGTTAAAAATGTCCACTCATTTACTGACATTACAGCAGTCTCTAGTAAATTAAATCTGAAATCTTGTTTCCAGCATACTCCGACTTTAATCCATCCAGGACTGACACAAACCAGTCAGATCTGTGAGCGTGTTTTAGATGGAATAAAAAATCTGTTCAATAAACAGGAAAACTAATTTCTGTTTCAGCTGAGTGATAATATTTCACAAGCACTCTAAGATATGTTTTGTTTTGCCTTTTAGGTTGTGTCTTAACCTCTTGAGGCTCATTTAGATTATGAGCATTTCTGTCTCTTAATACCGACACATTTTAAACTGTATAATACCAGGACCACGAGGAGCTGATGCATGTAGATTACATCACTGTAAAGCAAACACTCATCAGGTTTTATCAGGTGTGTTGATCTCACTTCAGGCTCTCACAGAGTTTAATGGGTTAAATATTTAACAGGTAAAAATAGAAACTTTACATTTTTTTCCTTTTACTTCATCTCTGAAATTCACAGGATCTCTCCCTCAACTTGTCTATAATGTCTGTACCAAATTTGATGATGATTGACAGAAGTGTGTGAGAGATATTTTAGAAAATGCAGTACAGAGCATCTCCAGCAGAAGACTCTAGAGCTCTCTAAAACTGTTCCAAAGTGACCAAATGATGATAATAAATCTCTTTATGATTCTGAAAAAAATGTCCCTCAGTGTTAAATATTAATATATATTTATTATCATTGAATCACGCCTCCATCAACATATAAATAAAGTTTCTCTGTTATGTGGGTGTCCCACCACCACAGGAAGTCCAGCTACATTAACTTCCATATATGGTCAGGCAGGTAATTTAAGTGTCTACAAACTCACCGTGTTTTCACGGTGCTGACTTCTCATTGGATGACAGTAGCTGTCAATAACACACACGTGGAGCGCTCGTAAAGATGCGCTCCTGTGATTGGTTGATTGAGTTAAAAGTCCGGTAGGGACGTCACTTTAGGTCGTAGAAAGATGCTGATTGGTTCATTTTGTTCCGGGGCGTTCACTGATTTCAGAGATACTGAAACATCATTGGTCAAATCTTTGGTCGATACTTTAAATGGACAGAAAATAAGTTGTTTTGGAAGTTTGACGAGCGGCGCTAAAACTAAACGAGGGACACAATCGACTTTTATTCACCTTATTTTGACTTCCGGTTGAAGTTAACTTGGTAAATTTAATCGGTGGACTTCTGTTGTTTAAAACGAGCCCCCGTTTATCTCTAAATGTCTGTTTTTAGACCTTTAAATACATTTTAACTGCTGCTAGACAGGATAGCAGGTAAGATGCTAACTGTTTACTGCCGTAAAGTAAGACGCTGCTGTTTCTATGTCGTAAATCCTACAGTTAGATTCTTCAATCCGTTGAAAAAAGGAACATTTAAGGTTTGAAACGAGGTATAATATGTCTGTACTGACTTCTACAGGAACATGAAAACATGTCGCTTATTTATTTATTCATTTTTACATGTAAATCTCGGGTCGCGTGCATCCTCCGCGCTTTATAACGTTAAAAGACAGAACAGGTGAAAACATCTCAGGTGAGTCCTGCTATTATGACGTCACTCTCTACCTGTCACATGAATGTGATGTTTGTCTTCACAGGTCTGATATCATTTATAAAAACTTTATTCATCAGTGTGTGAAACAGATTGAGATCATTGTGTGTTCAAGGTGTCAGAAGACTGAAACTCCTCATCATTTGATAAAAGTGGAGACATGTACCTGCATGTTTCAGGTGTGCAGGGTGTGATATTTACCTTTACACTATCCTTTTATGTGAGGATGAAGATTATTGTAATTTTCTGTCTTAGAAACATGTGTTGTATATTCACTAATAGAGAAGCAATTAACATAAAACATCACAATATTGGAGTTGTACAGCACATTTTTGAAATAACCTCAAGACTTTCTCATATTCTAATGTTTTAAAAGTGTTTTAGGGTTTAAAGTTTGTAATTTCGGGAAAAAGACATAAGTGATGATCCAATCTGGCATTAAATTGTACGGGTGGGTTTAATTAGCATTTCCCCATAAATTGAGTACGACAAAGTAAACAACACATTCTGACTTAAAGATCCCATATCGTGCTCATTTTCAGGTTCATACTTGTATTTTATGTTTCTGTCAGAATATGCGTATAATTATTTTTTGCCGTTTTCTCTCTGTTCCCACTTCCATATGCTCATATCTAAGCAGAGAGGGGGGGGACAAAATGACAGTATTACATGTCTAATCCTGTAATTGTTCTCTATAATCTATAGTTTCTACTGTGTTTACAGGTGCAAATCCAGAGCCGTCTGTCACAATACTTGATCCAACAGAGGACAGGGAGCTGCTGCAGTGTGAAGTTCGAGGTGCTTTTCCAGAACCACGTCTACAGTGGCAGGACAGTTCTGGAAACAACCTTCCTGCTGAAGAACCTCAGGTGTCAGACAGAAGAGGAAACAGCTACGATGTTTCCCTCAAAGCTACTGTGAACATGCCTGGCAACTATCGCTGTGTAGCCACACAGAAGACAATCTGCCATCAGATTTATACTGAGATCTACGTGTCTCTCATTGGTGAGTTTCTTCCTATTGATGCTTTAATATTTCAGTAATTTTAATTGTTTATGTGTTATTAGTTTTCAAAAACATCTGCACAAGATGAAAACATTTCAGACTGAGTGAAGACTTGTCTGCCAAACTGGCCGAGTTCCTGGAGAGATGTAGGGTAGCAGCAAACCGCACCCCAGAAACAGCAACGTCTACTCTAACCACATTCGTCAAGCCAGGCAGCTTAAAATACCTGCACACGAGAGGAACATCATACTCAGACAGACAGAGAGCGGCAGATGTCGGTGGACCTCAGAAAGCAGCCGGTCTTCCCGAGGGAGATCACCATAACCACTCTCCGGCCAGACATCGTCTTCTGGTCTGCAGTGGAGAGAAGGGTTCTCATCATTGAGCTCACCATCTCCTGGGAAGAGGGCATGACAGCAGCCCACGAAAGGAAACATCTAAAATACTCAGAGCTGGCAGCAGAATGCCAAGAGGCCGTCTAGAAAGCCACGGTTTATCCTGTGGAGGTCGGATGCCGGGGCTTTGTCAGCAAAGCAGTAGTCCAACTGCTCCGTGGTGCTGGCATGACGGGGTCAAACCTGCAGAAAGCTGTGAAGGAGCTCGGAGAGGAGGCAGAGAGAGCCAGCTACTGGCTGTGGCTCCGGAGGAAAGACAGTAGTTGGGGGTCAACACCCCTTTAAAGGCAGCTGCAGGGGGGGGCGGGGAGACGTCCCCAATACGCCACTGCCCCCCCGCCGGGAGATGTACTGGCATAGGGGGCGAAACATCAGTGAACGGCGGTTTCCAGCTGACGACCTGCAGCTGACCTGACCAAGTGGCACTGATGGAGGAGCGACAGGAAGCAGGAAACAACACCTCATCTGTACAATGATCACAAGAACTAACATGTTTGTGTTTCCTGATTTTGATGACGTGACTGATCTCATCACCATGTACAGTATGTGACGTAACTCTTCACTGACATTTGAACACCAACACAGTTTTAGTTTGTACAAACTTTAATGATTAATTATGAGAACGTGTAAGTTGAAATGTTTCTAAGAGTTTCCTCTGAGCTGTGAAGCCGAGCAGGAGGAAACTGTCCATCAGATCACAGCTAACATCTGTGTAGCTGTGAGATTCATCCCTCTGATGTTTTTATCTGCTAACAGCTTCAGATTTCAGCTTTCAGCAGCATGTTCACCTTTAGTTGTTCTCTCTGTGTAGACTGTGATGTTCAGTCTGCTGGATATGATATGATATGATATGATATGATATGATATGATATGATATGATGTGATATATGATATGATATGATATGATATGATATTGATATGATATTGATATGATATGATATGATATGATATGATATGATATTGATGTGATATTGATATGATATGATATGATATTGATATGATATGATATGATATGATATGATATTGATATGATATGATATGATATGATATTGATATGATATGATATCGATATGATTTTAATATGATCTGATATGATATGATATTGATGTGATATGATATGATATGATATGATATATGATATGATAATGATATGATATTGATGTGATATTGATATGATATGATATGATATATGATATGATATGATATGATATATGATATTATATTGATATGATATGATATTGATGTGATATTGATATGATATGATATGATATGATATATGATATGATATTATATGATATGATATTGATATGATATGATATTGATGTGATATTGATATGATATGATATGATATGAAATGATATGATATGATCTGATCTGATATTGATATGATATGATATGATATGATATGATATGATATTGATAAGATATGATATGATATTGATACGATATGATATTGATATGATATGATATGATATTGATAAGATATGATATGATATTGATACGATATGATATATGATATGATATGATATGATATTGATATGATATTGATATTGATATGATATGATATGATATTGATATGATATGATATGATATTGATATGATCTGATATGATATTGATGTGATATTGATATGATATGATATTGATATGATATTGATATTGATATGATATGATATCGATATGATATTGATATGATCTGATATGATATGATATTGATGTGATATTGATATGATATGATATGATATGATATACAGTTACAGTCTGAGTGCTACGTTAACGTTTTATCTTCTGTTTCAGAGTCCTCCACTGGATTGATCATTGCTGTTGGAATCCTCAGTGTTGTTATATTAGTTGGTGTTGTCTTCGGTCTTCTAGTTGTTCTTCAAGCTTGGCGGGCAGCCAGGCGTCGCAAGACATCAGATTGTGTTTGGGTAAGTTTATTATTTATTATTGATATATTTAGTTTTTATTCAGTATTTCGACATTTGTGTGTAAAGTATTAGATAATTTTACAGTTTTGGGGCTCAAACAGTTATTGAAACGAGACGATGTGAGAAGTTTAGAGGTGAAATGTCTCTTTGATGAACTGATAACAACTTCACATCTGAAACGTGACGAGGAGCCTCAACTGGACTCTTTTAAAGAGTCACAAGTCTAAAACACTGAGAACCACTGGTTTAATGTTTAACAGAGCATTTTATTATAATCTGTAAAGTAACTATCAGCTGCTGTATCACTGTCAGATAAACTGGATTAAAAGTACAATATTCATGATGAGCAGACAACAGATTCTTTCTATGTGTCTCATGTTCAGAGTGGTGACAGTAGTTTTATCTTCTCAGTCCTGCAGCAGTCTGTTGCTATTTACAGCTCAGGGAGGATCAGGTTAGCTGGGATCTTCTTCTATATAACGCTTGTTGTTTTCCTTCCTGCAGCATCAGCTCCAGAGACTACAGTCCCTCCAAATGCAGATGAGAAACAACCATTAATTCAGACAGAGCAGACACTTGATCCATCAACGTAACTTTACATGTGCTGTGAAGTTGGCTGCTGTGTGTTAAAGGTATAATATGCAGGAACTTTCTAAAAAAACAATGTCTAGACTGATAGAGAAATAATTCCTCTCAATTATCTCCTCTGACCCACTAGCAGTGTGGTGGTGTTATTTTTGCATACTGCTACTACTGATACTACTGATACTGCTGGTACTACTGATACTACTGATACTACTGATACTACCACTGCTACTACTGCTACTACTGATACTACTACTGATACTACTGATACTGCTGCTACTACTGATACTACTGGTACTACTACTTTTATATTATCTGTCGCATCTGATTTTTACTCGTCAACATATACTGATTTAATTCCAGGTCATTTATTTGTTGTTGTATCTGGATGAATACGATGGAGCTCCATAGAAACTAATGAAAATGTGATAAATAATGAGTTACTGTAGCAACGAAGGATAATAGAACAAGTATAAAAATAATAACCGTAACACACGGCTGAATTAAAGTGGACCAAGTTAAAAAAGGACCTGATTAAACTCTATAGGATTATATCCCAGAATTCACCAGTCCTCCATTAGAGTCATTTTATTCATAATAAGCTTTCCAATAATAAATATATACATACATTTTCATAAAGCTGCATATTTGTCCACTCCCATATTGATAAGAGTATTAAATACTTGACAAATCTCCCTTACATTGCCCTACTATATCATACTTTATAATATACTCTGCTATATATTAATATATTCTTCCATATTTGCACTACTATTTGCACTATTTGCACCATTGGCACACTGTCACTTCACTGCTGTACTTACTTATGTTATCTTATTTTTATTTTTATTTTATTTCACTTTATTCTATTTGATTGTATCTTTTTTAAGGTGTATTGGTGTTGGGACTTGTTGTCTAAGCTACTGGATGCCTAAATTTCCTTCGGGATCAATAAAGTATCTATCTATCTATCTATCTTTAAGGTACATTTTGATCAGATAGAAAACCTGATTAATTTGCAATTAATTGCGATTAACTATGGATAATCATGTGATTAATCGTGATTAACTATTTTAATAGATTGACAGCCTGAGACAGACACATCCACGACTCAAAGAGTTTTTATTTAGAGTTGATTTCAGGTTCATCAGACAGTTCGAGGCCAAAACAGTGATTCTTCAGTCGTAAAGCTCCATCTGGTGGCAGAATCTGGAATCTCAGGAAAGTCTGTCCCTCTTTATAATGAGGTGAAACAACCAGGAGACTCCTGACTGGAGATTTCTGTCTGCTCAGATCACAACTGATACTCAAACGTCTGTAATGTAACTTGTAGTTTGACCATAAAGTGACCAAAACGTTATTAACAGAATCTTAAACTGTAAAACTGTCAGACAGCTAGAGAAGAATAGACGGAGTTCAACTGTAATTAGTTCAATCAGATCCTCCTGTCCTCATGTCCAAGTGTCCCCGAGTGTGTGAATGGATGAATGAGGGACATATAAAGTGCTTTATAAATGTAGTCCATTCTCCAGATGTGATCCTGCTGCTGGTAGTTGTTAAAGGTCCAAACTGAGCTAGACATGGACGTTAACAACAACAGAAGACTTCACTGAACTAAAACCTGCTGTTACGCTGGAAAGAAATGAGAATATATTGCAGCTAAAGTGAAATATAATGTGGCTTATTTTTTATTGTGATATTGTTTTTATACTGACATTATTTGGGACAAGCATGTACTGCTTCTTTTTCTCTTGTTAAGGTGTTGACTGTGATATTACAGATGTTCATGTGTGTTTATGTTGTTCACTGATGATGATGCTCTTACAGCGGATCTGGTGATTTCAGGCACTGCTTCATCATTTCTATCCAAAAGCTTTGAATAAAACATGACAAATGTCAAACTGGTGTCTCTTTGTAGTCGTTTTGTGTCTCTATGTAGTTGTTTTTTGTCTCTTTGTAGTCGTAATTAACTAATGCTGCAAGGCAAGAGTCTTAAAAATAAAATAGAAATTTACAATAAAAAATTAGTAAAATATATTTGTTTTAAAACAAAAAGAGCTGCAGTGTTACACCCACTGTTGCCTGGTATTATGGAAAACAATATCTACACTAGATAGGCTTCAGTATTTCAGACAGATCAAGTTTCAACAGAGAAACCGTCGTTGTGAAATGAAATTCATGGATCTCAGGCTCCAACAATGATCATTAAATATGTATAAAAAGACAAAAACATGCAAATAAAAATGAGAAAAGTTAAAATATATCATATAGTATATAGCATTTAATTTATATTTTATATGTTGTATGTTTTATTTTATATGTTATGTGTTAAAATATAACATATAACATAAAATAATATATATTTGTGGTAGAGAGGTGAACAGTAATTGCTAAATGAATAAACTGAATGTAAACAGGACTGTAGTAAATGTGTATTTGTCATGAAAAGTAATAAATATATACAGATGTAAACAGGAAGTAGCCTAAAGGTATATAAAGGTAAAGTGACATATAAAGGTAAAACATTAACTCATTAATTTTCCTAATTAAAGCTTTGTTTCCTAACACAACTACAGATTAAATATCTGTGTCAAGATATTTTTGACATGTACAGTTTTTGTCATAATATCAGTGGAAATGACGCTTTTATTGTGAAGGATGAGTCTCGCGAGATTTCCTGTAGATCTCGGCTGAGATTTCCCAGTTTGCGGGTTACCTTCTGGACCCGAGCCGGCTCGTCCTCTTGCAGCCAGCAGCCGGTAACCGTCAGTGACGTCAGAGTGGTGTTTAACGTGGAGTTTAACTTGAAGAACTATGAAGCTCGTTGCTCTCGTGTGTCTGTGTCTCGTGACTCGGTGTGGAATAACGGCTGCTGGTGGAAACGGTGAGAACATCTACTGGTTTCTATTGGAGCATCATGTGGACTCACTTTATCACTTCCGCATTCAGCTCCATTTAACATCAACACCAGCAGCAGGGAGATGGCACATATCGATCCTGATCATCAGCACGGATCAATATGTGCTGACGTCATTTAATTACAGCCTCGTTCTGATTCATTACAGTCGATTAATGAGCTGCGCGCTATTTAGCGGGGCGTGGTCTGTTTCTACTTCCTGCCAGACCTGATCGATATCTGCTGATCATCTCTGATACTTATGATCACATATCAGACCTGATCGATATCTGCTAAACATCTCTGATACTTCTGATCACATATCAGACCTGATCGATATCTGCTGAACATCTCTGATACTTCTGATCACATATCAGACCTGATCAATATCTGCTGAACATCTCTGATACTTCTGAATATATATTATATATATAATAGTAATTATTATTTTTCCCCTAAAATGGATCATTCTGCAGAATGAGTACTTTTACTTTCACTTTTATATTATATTATATTATATTATATTATATTATATTATATTATATTATACTGTATTATATTATATTATATTTTATATATTATATTCCCTAAAATGGGTCATTCTACATAATGAGTACTTTAACCTTTGGTACTTTAAATATATTTTGATGTTAATACTTTTGTAGTTTTAATTAAATCAAATTTTGAATGCAGGAATTTGACTAGTAACAGAGTATTTTTACACTTTGATATTACTACTTTTACTTAAATACAAGATTTGAGTACTTCCTGCCACTGCTACTTTGTTTTTTGTTCTATTATATGTTCTATTATATATATTTTATTTCTATACATTTCAATTTTTAAACTTTATTTACCTTTATTTAAACTTTATTATAGACCATGTAAATCTGGTTTTATCTTCCAGGACCAGGTGACATCAAACTGCTGCTCCACAGTAACTGAACCATGTAAATCTGGTTTTATCTTCCAGGACCAGGTGACATCAAACTGCTGCTCCACAGTAACTGAACCATGTAAATCTGGTTTTATCTTCCAGGACCAGGTGTCATCAAACTGCTGCTCCACAGTAACTGAACCATGTAAATCTGGTTTTATCTTCCAGGACCAGGTGTCATCAAACTGCTGCTCCACAGTAACTGAACCATGTAAATCTGGTTTTATCTTCCAGGACCAGGTGTCACCAACGTGGCCGTGGAAGAAGGAAGTGATGTCGTTTTACTCTGTTCTCTCAGCACCAAGGACGACATCGAGAAAATGGTGTTTGACTGGAAGAAAGATGGTCAGAAGGAGAAGGAGGTGTTCTTTTATCAGGCGGGCAAACATTACAATAACGGCCGAGGAGGTCAGAGCGAGCAGTTCAAAGGTCGCGTGTTTCATTTTCAAGATGAACTCAAGTACGGCAACGCCTCCATAAAGATCCAAAAAACAAAGATGGCTGACAGCGGAAACTACACCTGTACGTTCCCAAACAAACAAACATCCCACATTACGCTGGTTGTAGGTGAGTATGTTTCACTGGTATCTGTTAAAGGAACAGTTTGTAGTATTTAGAGGGGTTTATTATCAGAAATATAATATTCATAACTATGTTTTCATTAGTGTATAATCACCTGAAACTAAGAATCGTTGTGTTTTTGTTAGATTAGAATGAGTCCTTCATATCTACAGAGGGAGCTGGTCCTCTTCATGGAGTCCTCCATGTTGTTCCTCCATGTTTCTACAGTAGTCAGTGATCAACCTCCAGATCTGAGAAGTGAAGTCAATGCTGAAGCTCCTTAAAGCTGCATTCTGTCTCCCAGCCAGCAGGGGGCGACTCCTCTGGTTCTATAGAAGTCTCTGAGAAAATGAGCTTCTACTTCTCTCTTGATTTATTACCTCAGTAAACATTGTAAACATGACTTTATGGTCTCAATCACTAGTTTCAAGTCTTCTTCAATACAGCATGAAGTTCATTTAGTAAATTATGGTCCCATTTAGAGTCAGATAGACCATAATAACAGTAGTGTTATTATGGTATGGATGGCCTCCGAGCGAGGCCGACGGCGTTACCACAGTTTTGCGCTCGGCGGCTCACGTTACCTCAGTCTAAAACTTATTTATATAATAAGAGATTTTGTTAACTTTTATTTTATTGATTATTTTAATTATTTTATATTGATTTATTTTACTTTACTTTTTCTCATATGTAGCTCCTTTTGCTCAATGTTGTATAACTTTTAGACTGTTTTTAAATTGTTTTTTATCATTGTTTGTCTACCATTTTTATTTTTTTTTGTAAAACACTTTGTAATTTGTTTTGAAAAGTGCTTTATACAAAAAGGTTAATATTTATTTATTTATTATTATTATTATTATTATTATTAATAATAATAATAATAATAATAATAATAATAATAATAATAATAATAATAAACACTTTAAAGTGATTGTATTTATTTATTCTAGGTGTTTCTAATGTATTTCTCTTTCATTCCATCTTATTGTTTGTCTACTATTTTTATTTTGTCTTGTAAAACATTTTGTAACTTTGTTTGAAAAGTGCTTTATACATAAAGGTTAATATTTATTTATTTATTTATTTTTATTATTATAAAACACTTTAAAGTGATTGTATTTATTCATTTTAAGTTTTGCATTTAATCATTTTAAGTGTTTCTAATGTATTTCTCGCTCATTCCATCTCTAGACTGCTTAACTGGTTCATGTCAACTATAAATTAATATAATATAATAATCACATTTTTATTTATTTATTTGTTTATTCAGAGTTGCTTATTTTCTTGTGTTGAAGGTAATCTTATAATATAATATTAAAATGAATATTGGTTCTCCAAATCACTGAGGGTTTGTTTGTGCGGTGGAGAGACTCCATAAATACCTGAAGCTTTGTCAGTTCACTGATGGTGAGGCGTTCAAGTGCTGGTGAGGCGTTCAAGTGCTCCAGACTGAGATGTTTCCACAACTATTGGATGGAACCACTCAGAGCTCATTTAACAGTTCTGGGTTAATAAATCAAGTTGGTGACGAGCTATGAGAGAGCAATCATCCAGAACCAATAACAGTCTCAGGTTCTGTTCTGTTTATCATGTTGTAATATCACATAATCACTCTGACATAAATAATTATGATCTGTTTTTATTTTTAGATCCTGACCCAGAGCGCTCCGTCTTAACCTCTTGAGGCTCATTTAGATTATGAGCATTTCTGTCTCTTAATGCCGACACATTTTAAACTGTATAATACCAGGACCACGAGGAGCTGATGCATGTAGATTACATCACTGTAAAGCAAACACTCATCAGGTTTCATCAGGTGTGTTGATCTCACTTCAGGCTCTCAGAGAGTTTAATGGGTTAAATATTTAACAGGTAAAAATAGAAACTTTATTGTTGTTTTTTTTCCTTTTACTTCATCTTTTAAATGCGGTAAATCAGTTATTACAAGGGCCATTAGGCTGAAATTCACAGGATCTCTCCCTCAACTTGTCTATAATGTCTGTACCAAATTTGATGTTGATTGACAGAAGTGTGTGAGAGATATTTTAGAAAATGCAGTACAGAGCATCTCCAGCAGAGGACTCTAGAGCTCTCTAAAACTGTTCCAAAGTGACCAAATGATGATAATAAATCTCTTTATGATTCTGAAAAAATGTCCCTCAGTGTTAAATCTGACTATAAACAGATGTTATTAATGTTTAAATACAGATTTACAGATTTATTATCATTGAATAACGCCTCCATCAACATATAAATAAAGTTTCTCTGTTATGTGGGTGTCCCACCACCACAGGAAGTCCAGCTACATTAACTTCCATATAAGGTCAGGCAGGTAATTTAAGTGGCTACAAACTCACCGTGTTTTCACGGTGCTGACTTCCCATTGGATGACAGTAGCTGTCAATAACAAACACGTGGAGCGCTCGTAAAGATGCGCTCCTGTGATTGGTTGATTGAGGTAAAAGTCCGGTAGGGACGTCACTGTAGGTCGTAGAAAGATGCTGATTGGTTCATTTTGTTCCGGGGCGTTTACTGATTTCAGAGATACTGAAACATCATTGGTCAAATCTTTGGTCGATACTTTAAATGGACAGAAAATAAGTTGTTTTGGAAGTTTGACGAGCGGCGCTAAAACTAAACGAGGGACACAATCGACTTTTATTCACCTTATTTTGACTTCCGGTTGAAGTTGACTTGGTAAATTTAATCGGTGGACTTCTGTTGTTTAAAACAAGCCCCCGTTTGTCTCTAAATGTCTGTTTTTAGACCTTTAAATACATTTTAACTGCTGCTAGACAGGATAGCAGGTAAGATGCTAACTGTTTACTGCCGTAAAGTAAGACGCTGCTGTTTCTATGTCGTAAATCCTACAGTTAGATTCTTCAATCCGTTGAAAAAAGGAACATTTAAGGTTTGAAACGAGGTATAATATGTCTGTACTGACTTCTACAGGAACATGAAAACATGTCGCTTATTTATTTATTCATTTTTACATGTAAATCTCGGGTCGCGTGCATCCTCCGCGCTTTATAACGTTAAAAGACAGAACAGGTGAAAACATCACAGGTGAGTCCTGCTATTATGACGTCACTCTCTACCTCTCACATGAATGTGATGTAAATTCAACTAAAAACAAACCATATAAGGCTGTAATTCTCTCCACAGGTCTGAGTATCACTAAAACAACTTTAACTGACTGTTATCACTGTTTCAAAGTGTGTCAGACTGACACTTATATCTTCACTGTAAATGTGCTTCTGTTATAATGTGAGTCAGAAACAGTGTTTACAGATTAAATATTAAACAAACTTTTGGTAGAAGTTAAATATGTTTGAAATATGAGACCCTGTCAAATAATGATGGGATGTGAAATTTTATACTTCTTTATACAGATCTTTTTTATTTCTCTCTGTTCTTGTGTTTTTCTCTTAAATAAACTCTAATCTTCATTTACAAGCAGAGAAAGGATGAACAGAAAATCTCAGTGTTACATGTTTAATACTGTAAATGTTCTCTATAATCTATTGATTCTACTTTGTTTACAGGTGCAGCTTCAGAGCCGTCTGTTACAATACTTCATCAAACAGAGGACGGGATGCTGCTGCAGTGTCGGGTTCGAGGTGCTTCTCCAGAACCTCGTCTACAGTGGCAGAACAGTTCTGGAAACATCCTAACTGCTGAAGAACCTCAGGTGTCAGAAAGAGGAGGAAGCTACGATGTTTCCCTCCAGGTTACTGTGACCAAGACTGACCGCTATCGCTGTGTAGCCACACAGGAGACAATCAGACATCAGACTTATACTGAGATCTTTGTGCCTCTCAATGGTGAGTTTCTTCCTGTCATATTTTTGTATTAAAATACTGGTATGAATATTTATGGTTATTTAGTGAAGAGCTATGCATCAATCAAATAAACCGAGTTTAGTAATAATAATAATAATAATAATACATTTTATTTGGTGGCGCCTTTCAGGACACCCAAGGACACCTTACAAAGATAAAATAATAATCAAACAGATAAAAACAGCCACACATCACAGAGATACATTTAGGGAAACACATGTGAGGGACTGATGGAAATACTACAGAGAATATGCCAGTTTGAACAGGTGAGTTTTGAGGTGAGATTTGAATGTTGTGATAGTGTCAGACTGCCGGATGTGAGGAGGAAGGGAGTTCCAGAGCCTGGAGCAGTGCAGCTGAACGCCCTATCTCCCATGGTGCTGAGGCGTGAGGGAGGGGGGGTCAGAAGACCAGCTGAAGATGAGTGCAGGGATCGGGAGGGGGTGAACTCCTGAAGGAGGTCAGTGAGGGAGGTGGGGGGGAGGATGTGGAGGGCTTTATAGGTGAGCAGAAGGTTTTTGAAGTCAGTCCGGTATTGAACAAGGAGCCAGTGTAGTTGGATGAGAATGGGGGGGTGATGTGGTCGGAGGATCTGGTGCGGGTGATGATCCGGGCGGCAGAGTTCTGAATGATTTGAAATCTATTGAGCAGTTTGGTGGGAAGGCCAGAGAGGACAGCGTTGCAGTAATCGATCCGGGATGTGACGAATGCGTGGACCAAGATTTCTGTGCTGGAATGGGACAGGGATGGGCGGAGTCTGGAGATGTTGCGGAGGTGGAAGAAAGCAGTCCGGGTGGTGTTTTTAATGTGGGGTGCAAAAGAGAGGGTGCTGTGTAGGGTGACCCAAAGGCTCTTCACATCGGTGGAGAAGGGGATGGAGAAGCCGTCAATGAAGAGGTTTGGGGCGGTGGTGTTTTGAGCTTTGGAGAGGCTGTTTTTGGAGCCGATGAGCTGTTTTGTCTCCATTGAAGTTAAAAACTTCACACACAAACCCAGTAATAGATTTATAAATAGCTGGTAAAACCTGATCCTGAGAATCGGCATGAAAACACCTCAGAGAGAATGATAAAGAAAAATATATATCTCATTTGACTCAGTTCTCATTATATAATTGTAGTAATTGTCATTATTAAACCATCAGAAGCTGATGAAAATCTTCTGAGTGGATTTTAGATTAAAGGATGAATTCAGATCCACAAATCATGACCATACCTGATGTGTATGTGTGTAAAATAATCTGTAAATCTGCACTAATAGCTGACAGTAAACAGCCTTTTATTCCAGAGTTAAAGTGTATTAATCTTAAAGAGTCTCATGCTGCATAAATCCAGAGTGTTTGGCTGCATTGAGCCTCAATAACTGCAGACTGTCGACCCTCCACCAACAAACACATCAGGATCTGAATGTAAAAACCTCTCTGAGTTACTATAGTCAGTGATGGAAGAAGTACTGAAGTAAAAGTACTAATACCACAATGTAGAAATACTCTGTTACAAGGAAAAGTCCTGAATTCAAGATTACTACTCAAATAAAAGTATCAGCAAAATGTACTTAAAGTAGCAAAAGTATTATAAAAAAGTATTTTATAAGTTGATGACATGTTTTGTATTTAAGATCAAAGTCTGATAAATAAAGTGCAGTAGAAGTATAAATTATGTATGAAGTATAAAGTAGTATAACATGTAAAAGTTATACTCTTCTCTCATTTGGAGCTGATTTTGATTGATGTAAAATATTTGAAAAATATTTTGCTTAAATCCATTTCTATATATTTTAGAGTGATGGATAAATTAATATTTTAAACATGAACAAACTTGTAGTTTTAATGAAAGAATAAATGATGAAATACACTCTGTGGCCACTTTATTAGGTACACCTGTACAGTCTAATGTAATTAAAGTCTACCTTTACAAAGTGAATAATGTTCAGTTTTAGTTGACTTTGTGTGAAATGTGTAAATGAAAGTGATGTTTGTGACTGAGCTGACAGTTAAAGGAGGTTTTGTTCTGGACTACATTATACTGAGAGCTGTTTCTCATTATTTACACAATATTAGAAACACCTCTGAATATAATCAGCTCCTCCACTAACTACGACCTCAGTCATTAAACATGTGATTTAATGAACTCCTCTGTGACAGTAAATCATCTTTATAGGCATCAGAACAGGAAACAGTTGTATTAGATCACATTAGGTTGTTCAGGTGTTCCTAATAAAGTGGACACTGAGTGAACGTATCACTGACACAGTTTAAGTCCTGATAACAGAAGAGGTGAACATGCTTTTAAAGACCCCATGTTTCATATATTCATAACACATTATATATATATATATGACTTTAGTGAAATATAAAATATTGTTGACATATCAGACAACAAATGTAGAATTAAATTCAAGAGTTCAAACGTCTTCACTGTAAATGTGTTTCTGTTAAATAGTGTTTTCACATTAAATAGTTAACAAACTTTTGCAGGGATGAACATCTAAGGTTTATTTTGTGTCTGTTTCTCTGTTCATCATGTTTTTCTGCTTTAATCCTCATTTATAAACAGAAAACATCATATAATCCTGTAAACATTATGTATAATCTATAGTTTCTATACTGTGTTTACAGGAGCAGCTTCAAAACCGTCTGTCACTACACTTGATGAAACAAAGGACTGGTCACTGCTGCAGTGTGAGATTCGAGGTGCTTCTCCAGAACCACGTCTCCAGTGGCAGGACAGTTCTGGAAACATCCTTCTTGCTGAAGAACCTCAGGTGTCAGAAAGAGGAGGAAGCTACGATGTTTCCCTCCAGGTTACTGTGACCAAGACCGACCGCTATCGCTGTGTAGCCACACAGGAGACAATCAGACATCAGGTTTACACTGAGATTTATGTATATATCGCTGGTAAGTTTCTTACTAATGATGTTTTAATATTTATATCGATATTATTAGTTTTCAAAAATGTTTTCGTGTCTTCAGACTGAACTCAAAACAAATTGTGATGAAGAATTGTGATGAAGGAGGTTAAATAACGCTCCAAACTTATACATTTTGGTGAAGAAAAACTGTCATGTCCATTTTCAAAGGGGTCCCTTGACCTCTGACCTCTGACCTCTGACCTCAGTGGGATGAATCTCACAGGAACAGAGATGTTAGCAGCTAAGAGGTTGATCAGGACTCAACACTAACTTTTAAAAGTGGTTGCCATGCTGGTAACCAGGCAACAGCTTCGACTGAACCTGAAAATACGGTCGACATTTTTCAGTCACCTTTATATTTTGAGTAATGAGACATTATGCAGTTATACGTCAGCTTAATAATGAAAACGTGACATAAAAGAATAAAAAAGCTTTTATTACAGTATAAGAACAAAATCCTTTGTAGTTTGTGTTTTTATGTGAAAGTTTACAGAATGTGAATCTTAAGTTTCGTCAGGAGATCTGTCAGAGTTAACGTGATGACATCATGAATCATCACACATCTTAACTCACTCTGACTAAATGTGCATGAAATGATAAAGAAGTGTTAGATTTTATATTTTTGAAGTCGATCACATGTTTTGTACGTCAGATCAGAGGAACTAGTATCCATATAAAGTAGCATAAATACTCTGTAAAGTACCTCAGAGTTGTACTTGTACTGCTCAGTGAAACATGAACCTAACTAAGCTGCATGTTTAGAAGACGTGTCATATTTTATTTTAACATTTTAATTAATACAAAGAGGGAACAACAATCAGTCGAGGAAAAGTCCACAACAGCATCATTAAGAATGAGACAGACAGAGAAAGAGACCCAATAGAATAACCCCCCCACCCTTATATATATTAAATATTAATAACATTAACAATTAAAGACAGAGATTTAAAAAAAAAAAAGTTAATTAATTAATTAAATTATATAAATCTAAATAAAATGAAAATAATAAATATACCTAAAAAAAAATATATGAACCCAACTGACCATAAAGACATCATAAAATCACCAGATTTTAAATACTTCAGAGACCATTACCTAGAACCTCCTGTCTACTGAGACCAGAACCTCCTCTCTACTGAGACCAGAACCAGAACCTCCTCTCTACTGAGATCAGAACCAGAACCTCCTCTCTACTGAGACCAGAACCAGAACCTACTCTCTACTGAGATCAGAACCAGAACCTACTCTCTACTGAGACCAGAACCAGAACCTCCTCTCTACTGAGACCAGAACCAGAACCTCCTCTCTACTGAGACCAGAACCAGAACCTCCTCTTAGCAGCTAACATCTGTGTAGCTGTGAGATTCATCCCTCTGATGTTTTTATCTGCTAACAGCTTCAGATTTCAGCTTTCAGCAGCATGTTCACCTTTAGTTGTTCTCTCTGTGTAGACTGTGATGTTCAGTCTGCTGGATATGATATGATATGATATGATATGATATGATATGATATATGATATGATATGATATGATATGATATGATCTAATATGATATGATATGATATGATATGATCTAATATACAGTTACAGTCTGAGTGCTACGTTAACATTTTATCTTCTGTTTCAGAGTCCTCCACTGGATGGATTGTTGTTGCTGTTGTGTCAGTTCTCGTCACTCTTTTGGTTGTTGGTGTTCTTCTAGCTGTGCTGGTATGCAAGGGTCACTTCACACTAAATCGTAATAAAGGTAAGTTTATTATTTATTATTATTATGTGAAATTTGTATTCATTATTTGGACTTTTGTGTGAAATATTAGCTAATTTACAGTTTTGGGGCTCAAACAGTTATTGAAACGAGACGATGTGAGAAGTTTAGAGGTGAAATGTCTCTTTGATGAACTGATAACAACTTCACATCTGAAACGTGACGAGGAGCCTCAACTGGACTCTTTTAAAGAGTCACAAGTCTAAAACACTGAGAACCACTGGTTTAATGTTTAACAGAGCATTTTATTATAATCTGTAAAGTAACTATCAGCTGCTGTATCACTGTCAGATAAACTGGATTAAAAGTACAATATTCATGATGAGCAGACAACAGATTCTTTCTATGTGTCTCATGTTCAGAGTGGTGACAGTAGTTTTATCTTCTCAGTCCTGCAGCAGTCTGTTGCTATTTACAGCTCAGGGAGGATCAGGTTAGCTGGGATCTTCTTCTATATAACGCTTGTTGTTTTCCTTCCTGCAGCAGGAGCACAGGATACAAGAGTCCCTCCAACGACAGAAGAGAAACATCCCATTAATTCAGACAAAGCAGACACCTGATCCATCAACGTAACTTAACATGTGATGTGAAGTTGGCTGCTGTGTGTTAAAGGTATAATATGCAGGAATTTTCTAAAAAAACAATGTCTAGACTGATAGAGAAATAATTCCTCTCAGTTATCTCCTCTGACCCACTAGCATTGTGGTGGTGTTTGTATCTGCCTGGATTTTCTTATTTTGCTGTGTTCGGGACGTTTTTGGGCTTCAACAATAATATTTTGCTTTGTTCTCAGTATCGCCGCTCCCTCTCTTCATTCACTCTATAGCTCGCTCCACCATCGCTGCTCTCTCTCTCTAGTTGAGCCGAGGAGGAGGAGCCAACTTTGAATGCGCTGTGTTTACAAACCACAACAAACAGCTGTTGCATATTTTACCTTTAGACTCACTGAGAACCAGTGTGAGTTTCAGAGCGTGCTGTATGATGGTGAGGACATTTATTCTGATTTCAGGCAGTGTGAGAGTTGAAAGCTGTTTTTTTAATATACCGTCCTCATGATGAGTCCTCCTCATCAACATCATGACAGGAACAGAACAGCATGCCTGCCTCCTGAGCTAACATTAAATATACATATATATATATATATAAACATATATATAGTTATTAAATAGCCGTTTATCTTGATGTGTCCAACTCCTAATTTTCACATAACAGTCGTGGATAGAAATGCACATTACTTTGCATTTTATTTTGCTGATTTTCTGCAAAGTCTGTTAAAATTTGCGCCACATCTGGATGAAAACCTAACTTTTAACTCTGTGAAAACAAAACAACACGTTTACCTTCAGACGTAAATGAACATCATGCTGTATTGAAGAAGACTTGAAACTAGTGATTGAGACTAAATGAGAATATATTGCAGCTAAAGTGAATTATAATGTGACTTATTTTTTATTGTGATATTGTTTTTATACTGACATTATTTGGGACAAGCATGTGCTGCTTCTTTTTCTTTGTTAAGGTGCTCAGCCAGAGTCTGTCAGGTCCAGTTCCACACTGAACTGTCCACTCAGTGACCAGTTTATTAGGTACAGCCAGCTCAAACTAATGCAGTGTGATGATACAACAGTCCTGCAGTAAATCCTCCTTCATGAAGGTTATAATGTTCAGTTTGTGTTGGAGCTGTTTTAATAAACTGGACTCTGAGTGTTTCCTGTTGTTGACTGTGATATTACAGATGTTCATGTGTGTTTATGTTGTTCACTGATGATGATGCTCTTACAGCAGATCTGCTGATTTCAGGCACTGCTTCATCATTTCTATCAAAACGTTTTGAATAAAACATGACAAATGTTGGATGTTTCTGTGTTCACCTCCATGATGCCATCAGACAATAAATGAATAACTGCAAAGTCTTTATAAAAGAAATTATGTCAGTAAAAGTTAATTTTTACATGGTAAAGTTTATCAGCATATTTTATCTGTTGTTTTGGATTCATCCTATAATTATTATTACTGTCAATGTGCACTTTTTTTTATTTTATTTAAATTATTTTGGTGGGTTGGTGGGAAAAATACCAAAATATGGAGGACAATCATTTATATTTGTGCTCTATTTGTATGTTTCTGCATATCTGATGTTACTTCCAATACATTATTATGGGAAAAAAAAAAAGAAATTATGTCATATTAAAACACTTTAAAGCAGTGTTTCTCAGCCCTCTGGGGATTACATCATAATGTTGGGGATCACAGATTAATAATATTTCTATTATCTTATTGTATTGTTGCCTGTGTTTCACATTTTTTCTCTAAAGTTTTGCTTTTCTTCTGTTGAAATACTGAATACTGCTCGTCCATATTTTGGTGTTTCCCCCCAAATTTACCCTAACAAAAAAAAAATTAAAAGTTAACATTCAAAATTTAAGATTTTAAAAATGATATTAGTGTTGATTACTAACGTCTTTGACTATCGGACTGAATCACGGAGTTGCACAAGTCTGTTAGCATCACTTCAACATGTCGGTCTTTGTTAGACTTCAGTTGAAAGCTCCGGAGCTTCTGTCTCTGAGTTTCTGTGCAGTGCACCGTTACAGGGAAGATTTGGAGCTTTAAAGCCCCCTCCAGTTTATTTTGGCATTTTTATGATCTTTAATATTTATTTGAGTCATTTCCTGACTGTGAATTAGCCACACTGACTTTTTTCAACCTTTTTTTTTTTTTTTACAATTTTAGGACGTACTATATTTTGACTTTTTTAAACTTTTTTTTACATTTTTAGGACATACTATACTTTGACTTTTTTATTTTTTTTTTTTTAACTTTTTTAGGACATACTATACTTTGACTTTTTTTGTAAACTTTTTTTTTTTTTTTTTTTTTACTTTTTTAGGACATACTATACTTTGACTTTTTTTCTATTTTTTTTTTTACATTTTTAGGACATACTATATTTTGACTTTTTTAAACTTTTTTTTACATTTTTAGGACATACTATACATTTTTTTTTTTTTACCTTTTTTTTTTTTTTTTTACATTTTTAGGACATACTACACTTTGACTTCTTTTTAAAACTTTTTTAATTTTTTTTTACATTTTTAGGACATACTAAACTTTGATTTTTTTTTTAAAATTTTTTTTTTTTTT
>CAKAOJ020001778.1:0-28310 GCA_916701645.2 Sebastolobus alascanus
ATTACTTTTTTCCCCACGACAAAAAAGTGAAAAAAACTCTTCATCTGTAAAAACGGTAAAATTTGTTTCCCAGTTTTATTTTGGTCTGTGGTCATATATTCCCAGAGTGTTAACTACCCTCTTATGAGGAGGGCTGTACAGATTTGGCTGACTCCTCATAGTGCCCAAAAATCTACAGCCCCAAAGATCTGTACGGATAATGAAAAACCCAAAGGCAGAGGCCTTTTTGAGTGATTTTTTCCATAATTCAGGATTCAATATATTCGGGGTTTCATTCAAAAAATTTTCAGATTTATTCAATATATTCAGATTATTAAATATATTCAGATTCAATTTTCGATTCTTTAAAAATATTAATTCATTCAATTATTCAGAATTAAATATTTCAGTTTTCATTCAATATTCAGATTCATTCAATTTTTCAGACATTCATATTTCAGGATTCAATATTCTCGGGAAATTCCCATTTTTCGATTTCTTTCCCATATTCAATTCATTCAATATTTCGGATTTCTTCAATATATTAGGTTTCATTCAATATTCTAAAATTTACATTATATTAAATTTTCCTAAACGGTTGCCAAAATTAAAATAAAATATATATTTTATTTTATATTAAAATATAAAAATATTTTTATATATATATATATATATATATAAAATAAATAAAAAAAAAAAAAAAAAAGCAGTGAGGTGTGATACTGCCCAGGTACAGTGAGATGTTTCAAAAAAGCCAGTCTCCAGCGCCGCCCTTTAGACATCCCAAGTAGATCAATCCACAGGGCATCAACATGACAGGGTTTGTTTGTTAGCAGGGTTACAGAGTGAGCGGTGGCGGGTTTATCATATTGTTGATAGAAGACAGTAAAAGTGGTAGTAGAAGCGAGGGGGATCAGAGAAAGACGGTACTGACTGGAAGGCTCCGCTGTAGCCGTAGTAAGGCCAGTGTGGGATTTGGGAACAGTCCCCAGTGCACAGCTGACACAGTTTGCTGCCCTCGCTCCCCCCGGGGCACAGCTGGCCGAGAAGAAGTTGCTCACCGCTGCAAAAACAAAACACAGGGCAAAGATTTTAGAAATACTGAGGTCATGAGTCACAGCCCCTGCACCGTTAAGACGATTGACCAGACCCCATAAAGAAAGTCTCAACACTGGTTTTTATTTTTTGGGGTTTTTACATACTTACTAGTTAACTGTTCTTTTGCAACTTGAAGCTTTTTCCCAAATAACATAATACTTGTGCGGGCCCTTTAAAAGTAGGCAGTTTTAAAATATACCCCATTATGTTAATTTATATAGTTCTGTTGTGCATGGGGGTGAAAAAGGAGCTGCCGCACACCCGGTATGAGGAAAAATTAAGCGTTTTTTGAACAGTAAAGGTTAAACATGTTAAAGTAAAAACCCAAAAAATACAAGTATGCACCTGAAAATGAGCATAATAGGTCCTCTATCACCAACAACACTAACAGTGTTAAAGGTACTGTATGCAAGTTTTTACATGTTTAAAATCACAAATTTATTGCCGATGTGTGAACAGGTTGTAACGTAACGAAAAAAAATGACCCCTTTCCCGCGACCTTTGATTTCCTCTATCAGCCTGTAACTGTTTTTAAATGTGAAGAATGCAGGAGAATTTTGCTACCTGGCCAGGGCCGACCAATCTAACTATTTCCCCCTTTTTCCCAGGCTTTATGCCAAGCTAACTGGCTGTAGCTCTATATTTAACTGACAGATATCACATACATTACAGGTGTCTAAAATTAAAAATTATGGAAATAAAAATCCCCAGAAAAAATATGAGTAGATGAGTGTCCTCAATGGTAGCTGGCAGCTCTGCCCTTTTTTTTTTTTTTTTAATTTTATTTTTAGTTGTTTAGCCACTGCACATTTCACACTGTGATCAGTGGTGACGTACAAGCAGTAACTTTTATTTGAGGTTTAAAATTTAGTGCGACTCACCCTCCTCCACAGGACTGTTTCCAATGCCTGACCACTGAATCACACCCATGGACACCAGAGTTCCTACGGGGATGTTCCAGCCTGCCAGATTTCCCCAAACCAGTGTGGCAGGACTTCTTCCCCTGGAGGTCTTTGAACTTAAACTGAGTGCCATTCTTCACCACAGCAACGGCGTAGTAGCAGGTGTCCGAAGCTGGATGCACGCAGGACGATATTGTGAGCAAAAAGTTAGACCATGTAATGCTATAAGACATCCTCTTTCTTGTGCTAATTTCATGAGTAAAGACAGCCGATTAGTAAACATACTGGTGCCGTAGTCCTCAGCAATGATGGGCTCCAGGTTGTAGTTGATCAGTCCAGCAGTGTAGATGTCCCCTCCATCCAGAGTGATGGCATCTGCCTCACTAGCCTGATGAAGAAACAATTATGTTTGATCTCTCCAACAGCTCAAAGACATGTGACAAATGTTTTCATGTATATTTTGTCAGTAACTAAACGCAGTGGTGCAAAGTAACATTTATTTATTTTACAATATTGAGATAGGTCTACTTTTCTTGAATGCTTTAATTTAATGCTACTTGATAAAAATGGAAATACTCAAGTACAAGTATCTCAAAATTGTATTTAAGTATAGTACTCGAGTAAATGTACTTAGTTACTTTCCACCACTGCTGCTGGGTAGCTTAACCTATAATAATGCATCTTAATTAGTAGTTGACTATATATCAAGAGTAAAAAGTACAATATTTCCCTCTGAAATGTAGTGGAGCAGAAGTATAAAGTTGCATAAAAATGGAAATACTCAAGGAAAAAGTACCTAAAAATTGTACTTAAGTATAGTACTCGAGTAAATGAACTTAGTTACATTCCACCACTGCTTTTAAAAAAAAAAAAAAAAAAAAAAAAAATGAGCGCGTCATTGGGGGTAGGCTCCTTCTGGATGATGTAGTAATGATAATGTAACTCTCCTCACCTTGATGGCAACGATGCAGTCTATGGAGCTGTCTTTCTTCACGCAGGAGATCGCAGGAGCTTTGGCTGCCAGGGCCAGACATTTCTCCAGTTCTTTGTCCGACTTTACGCACCATCTCACCTTGTTGTCAGCGGGGGCCGCGAACACGGCGGCTGCAACATACAGATGGGTAAGTATAACAATGGAGATACATTTAGTGAATCTGTGATTAAAAGATGCATGCGTCAAAAAAAGAAATATGAAATGGGTTTACCGAGGCAACCGAGCAGCGCCACGAGCAGAAGAGAGTGCATGTTGGCCGGCCGGTGGGGTCTCCAGGTCAGCAGAGCAGAGCAGAGCGTCCGAAAGAGCAGCGCGCCTTTTATAGCAAACCTCCGACTGAGCTGCAAGACAAAAAAAAAAGACAAAAACACAGATGGGCTCCTGTAATTACTTATTTTAGATTTAGACCCAAGTATTAAGATGCTGTACCAATTTAGTTGAGAATTTAGCCAAAATTAACATGTCTCCTTAAGGTATTTTTGTCTATTCTCTCTATGTGGATGCACATGAGTTATAATTTAAGTATGTTTGTTTGCCAAACTGAATAGTTCCTTTTTTTTCATTTCCTGACATGCAAAGCAGCTATGTATATTATAAATGTACAAAAGTGAACAAACATTGTTAGAAAAAAACCCTGTTAATCTTGATTTTTGAAAAACATTTCAGTAGATATACTTTAATAGAGAAAACTGTAGCATTATGCAACCATGCTGAAGGTGTTAGATTCAGGTTTTTGTCAAGCTACAGGTGGTAGAAAGCATAGAGGGAGTACATATACTAAAAAGCAGTATAGTTTTAGGTGTGATTGGTGTTGCAAAGTCGCAAAATCCATGATCAACAAAATCAAAATATTTTTTTTTTTTTTTTTTTTTTTTTTTTTAAATCAGCACGTTACACATTTTACTTTTATAGTTGAATGTTAATCAGGTGCTCTTAAAGTAGACGTTCCTCAAAATGCCCTTTTTGCAGAATCATTACATTGTAACCCTGACCTCATTCTCAACCTGCCATGACTAAATCTTTATTTTCACCCCCCGTCCCCTGAGATAAACCCAACTCTTAGTATACATAAACCTTCTTTACACACTTTTGTATCAGTCAAAGTCATAGTGACAGACTGTCGATATAGAATATCTGGAGATCATAAAGGACAGGGGGACTGTTCAAGTGACCTCACTAAGGACACTGAGCATTGAACATGAGGCACCAGAATTAGGGATAATGAGCAAGAAAATTCCACCAAAAAAAAGGGACTTTACTTTAGAAGAATTTCCCTTTTAAAATCATCAAATAGTATTTGCACAAAAAGAGGGAGATGCATGTCAGAAATTGCACATGCGTCTAATCAATCCTCTTAAGTATCAAATCAAAGTCAGATAATATTTAAACAGAAGACATTAATTAGTTAATAGGGGGAACAATGGAGCACATGGCATTAAAGGATAACTCACATTAGACAACGTACTTGATGAGGAGAGATGAACAGGTCTGGTTGCTAGCTGTGCGGTGAGAACACAGTAGTGTTCTTCCCTCCTAGTTATAGGAGCACTGATTCAAGTGAGCTCACCTGTGCCTCGTTGCCTCCAGGCAGCACAGGTGAGCCTGTATCTCCTCTCAGAGCTCATCAGGGCCGAGACAGACATGGGAGTCTTCCAACAGGGACTGCAGCGCACACTATACTTCAAATTGACATTCAATCAGCAATAAAACTAACAATCTCATATTTGTCACTATAAACCAAGTATAAATTGACTTTTCTGTATATGTGTCAGTATAAACCAAGTATAATTTGACTTTCCTGTATATTTGTCAGTACAAGCCAATAACTTCTTTTTGTTATTTGCAGTAAAAATTCTTATTTTTTGTATAGCAGTATAACCGATTTTTTTTATATTGTCAGTAAAACCAATATACTTTGACTTTTTTATATTTGTAGTATAAAAAGTATAAATTACCTTTTTTTTTGGATAAAAAATAAATTTATTTCCCATTTTGTAAAAAAAAAATTAAATTTTGTAATTTTTTTTAAAAAATTTTCTTTCCCTTTTATTTTATACAACCAAGTATACTTAAACCGTAATTTGTAGTCAACCAGTTCTTTCTTTTTTATATTTTTCATAAACCGTTTAATTTTATTTTTTTATATTTTTTAGTCGCCTATTTAGATTTTTTAATTTTGAAATAAGATTTTCGTAACTTTCATATGACCAATTACCATTATTTTTTAAAATTTTTTCTTAAAAAGAAAGAAAATACCAATTATTTTAAAGGGAAAGGGAATATCAATAAAATTGTAAAACCCTTTTTAACAAAAAAAAATTACTATAATTTGTTGGTTTTTTTGGATCTTCCCTTACCTTTTCATGGTTTTAAACCCCAACCCCAAAATTTTAAAAAAATTACCCTTTTATGCAATTGCCTTTTTTTTTTTTGAAATACATTTAATAAATGCCCCCAAATGAATCTTTTTATTGGAAGTTTTATCCCCTGGGAAGGAAGGAGAAAGGAGTAAAAAACAACGAAACTGACAAACTTCTGAACGCTTTTTTTCCTGTAAAAAAGGATACTTTTAATTTCTCAGAGTCCCAAGGCCAAAATTTTTTGGGCCCCAAAAATAAAAAACTAAATAAATTTTTAAATATAATTTCAGGGCTACCCGAATTTTGGTTCAAAGTTCCCGGTATTCATTCCAAAAACTATTAAAAATTTTTTTTAAAATTTTTTATATTTTTATAAAATAGCCCCTGAAATAAGGAAACCCCCAAAAATTATAAATTATTATTAAATGGATTACTTTTTGTTATGTTAAAGGTGTTATTACAGATGAAGAGCATGAAAAATAACAAAAAAAAAACATCAGCCCGTGACCCCTAAGGGTTTAAACTTCGAATACCTTTTAAATTTCTCACCGAACTTGAACCCAAAAAAATTACACCCCACAAAGAAAAGAAAGGGGGAAATTTGAGACCGGACAATAAATTCGTTCCCTTTAAATACGGAAAGATAATATTATTGTTATTAATTTTTAAATTTTTTAATTTCAATTAAAGATATCATTAAAGCCCTAAAGGAAGAAAAAAAATTTTAAAAAAATTTTTCCTTAAAAAAAAATCAGAACTTTTTTGTTAACAAACATTTGTTTCAGATATTAGAACAGTTAAAAAACCCTTTTAAAAAAAAAACAGCTTATCTTTTAAAATAATGCCAAAAACAAAAAATTATTAAATTCCCTAACTTTCATCCCGGTTTGTACCAGAACAATTCCCCCCATAAAACGCCCGTCCCCCCCCCTTTAAAATGGAAAATCAAACTTTTTTTATTTAAAAAGACTGAAAAGTGGATTATAAAAAGCTATTTTTTCCAAAAAAGGTTTAATTGGGCCCCCAAAACGTTCAAATAAGGGTAAACCCTTTTACCCGGAGTCAATAAATTTTTTTTTTGGTTTTACTTTTTTAACCGAGAATCCCGGGTAGGGTAACAACACATTTTTTCCAACCTTGAAGGGGACCCGGTTGATTCCCGTTCACTCTTTCAAATGAATCAGGTGCCCCCGGTCCATTTTTAAATTTTTGGAACTGCCCCCTCCCGTTTAAAGGGGCAGTCCCCCTTTTTTTGCAGGACAGAATTTTGTTTGGGTTAGCCAAACCCCCTAATTTTAAATTGAAAACGGGGAAAGGGGGCCCAGGCGTGGGGGAAACGGTCCGATCATCCAAAAAATAAAATTGTCCCCAAAGGGAGGGTGTTCATTAGATAATGTTCCTAAAACCATTTTAATTTTTTTTTAAAAACTGTTTTCTTCGGGGATAGGTGTATGGGGGGGATACAAATTGTTTTTTTTTTTGGTGTGTTTTCCCCGGGGGTGGGGTGTTGGGTGGTCCAATCTCTGTGAGTTTAAATGTTTCCCGCTGGTTCAACCATTTTAGGGGAATAAACCCCCCCCCCCCCGTAATTTGAGGCCCGTTCAAAGACAGGATATTTCATTAGTTATCAGTTATTTTAAATTCAGGATGATTGAGCCTGAAGCTTTAAAATTTTTTATATGTTTTAAATTTTAAAAAGTTTTTTTTAGGCGAGGGTTTTGAATAAATATTTTTTCTTATTCTTATCTTTTATTTTTTATTTTATTTTCTGTTTTTAGACAGTTCCTGAGCAATATGAGTATGTGCAATACATGTTGTGTTTTTTGTGTTTTTGTTTGTGTTTCTCTGCTTAGCTATGGATTGTTGTTTGTTTCTATTTATTGTTGCTGCTGTGGAGACAGCTGATAATGTGCAGCACTGAGTCCAAAACAAATTTCCCCTAGGGGACAATAAAGTATATCGTATCGTATCGTATAATTTGTAGAGGGCCCCTGTGTCAAAATGTACATGGTGCATATTTCTAAATAAATTTGAGTTGGATCAAAGTTCATTTTATTCAGGATTTTTGATTGGTTGGAGCTTTTTTGGATGCTTTTCATACAAAAATATGTTTATTTATTTATTTATTTCTGTTTCTATTTATTTAAAAGCAGCTGAAGGTGCAGACTGACAGAGGGCTGCTGGAATGAAAAAAATACTTCTTCCCTTAAAGGTAGAATTGTGACTATTTACTGATTTTTATTTTAGAGATTGTTTATTTATAAGATATATCGTAGTGAATCTCTTATCATGACGATCTGCCTCTTACAGTACCAGCTATAATGTAGTCCTTTTTGTATATGTCCTTTTAGACTCCAGGAGTATGGAGGACCACAAGAGTCACGTAAATAGTAATAAAGCATTTAATTGATTATTAACTAATTGTACAATGAAAATATCCATTGATAAATTTGTTGTTTTTAAACTGCATTTTCAAATTAGAATTTTTAAATTTTATTATTTATGAATTCATTAATGTATTTTTGAATGATGTACTTATTGACTGTTTTTTGGTGTTTATATAAATCCCTTTTTAATTTGAACCATTTATTGGATTAATATTTCATTTATAAATTATTTCTGCCCATTAAAAATGTCAAATAATGAATTACTTTATAACTTAGTCCATTTATTCATAGATTAATATATCAATTTGTAATTTTTTTTATTAATGCCTATTTTATTGTACAATTAGTTATTAAATAGTAATAAAGCATTTAATTGATTAAGTGACTCTTGTGGTCCTCCATACCAGAGTGTTTTTACAACACTTCAAAATTAGCCACAGCGTTTCTGGCATTGGAAACAAATTCATAGGGATAATATTGTCCCTTTTACTTTTTCAATTACAATACTACTGTGTATTTTGCCTAAACATTACACTATTAAAAAAACAAACCATACTGTCACCACAAAAGAGCATTAAAAAGGCTTTATTTGAGAAAAGTCAGGCACGTGTTAACAAAACATAGTTGATCCAATAACAGGTAATGTAACATTATGTTTCCACAGCATGAAAGTAGCGACATGTGGACATGATTGGTCACAGGATAGTAGATATGTATGTCGCGGTAGTGCAATGCATCCGTTTGTTGGGTTGTACTTCTAAATTCAGGTCTACAACAAGATCAGTAAGAAAATACACAATGCAATTTTCGGGTTGAGTGTGGGAAGTGTGGGTAAGGTGCTCGAATCACTGAGGGCTGAATGAGGCACCACATGGTCCATGGTTGCTGCTAGTTTTTTTGCTGGCAGGAATGGAAAGTGCAAGATTTCTCCAGATCTGTTGGGAACAGAGAAAATAAATTACTTGGGAATGCAGAGCAGACATATGTATTTATGCTAAAGTTAATCTGTTAAATTACTGTCCTATCCTGTACAAACCTGGAGTGGTTTCACCGCACTCTCTGAGTGAATTCATGGCAGTCATGTACTCTGTTCCCAAAAACCCATCATAGCTCTTTCCAGCTGGAACCGCCTGAAGACACTTAGTGGAGTCCTTGAAGAGGAGGTTCTTTCCTGAATCTGACTGGAACATCCTGAATGGAGCATCAGTGACACCAGTACCAAACTTGGTCTGTGAATGAGAATAAAATGAAGATTTTAAACAGACTTATTCCTTTTTAAGATTTGGTATAGTTGTGTTATGTAGGCATCCACACCAAGGCCAGGAATCAACAGGAGTTTAGGGTAAAAATACTGTTGAAAGTGAGGAAAATACTAGGGCTGTTAAAGTTAATGAGATTTTAACGTCACTAATTTCTTTAACGCAACTTGTGATTTTTAGGTTGTAGCAGGCTCGGTTTTAAAGCTAGAGTGAATATACCGATATCCTAAGGAAAACCTAAGGAATCCAACTATGTCATACTAGCTTGTTGCGAAGTCGGCCAAAATAACGCTCCAACGTTACACTAAATTTTGGCGAGGAAAAACTGGCATTGCCATTTTCAAAGGGGTCCCTTGACCTCTGACCTCAAGATATGTGAATGAAAATGGGTACCCACGAGTCTCCCCTATACAGACATGCCCACTTTATGATAATCACATGCAGTTGTGTGTAAGCCATAGTCAAAAAAATCCCCCCTAAAATTGTCCTTTTTGAATTTTACACCTCACCATGACCTAAAAAAAACAAAACATCACTGACCTGCTGGTCCAGGAGAGTGGAAACGACGGCGTCACGGCTCTCCGGACGAGTCACGACAGCGTGGGCGGGCACGACAGCCAGGTGACAAGAGGCGTAATCAGTGACTGGCACTGGAGTCTTCCCAGGGCAGATCAGCTGGTAGTCAGCAGAGTTCACACCACTAGCCCACGCTGTCGGACCCTTGCCTTTGAAGAAGAAGAGGGAGAAGAATGTTGCAATTTTATACAAAACAACCTACTCGTAGTTGAGATGAAGACAGGTCAGTGTCGGTCTCTTACCATCACTGTTCTCTGGAACGATTGTGTGTTTGATGAAAGCAACATCGCCAGCATCCTCGACCAGGCATCTATAATGATATGCAAAACATAACTTGGGCAATATGAAGAGGAGTTTTCCCACCCTGAGCAGTTTGTTGCTTTGTTAGATGAGAACATTGATACCACTCAAAATGTCAAACTATTCTTTGAAAGTACATGCTCATATAATTGTGTGCGTCCTACCTAAAGGCTCCAGCGTAGCCGTAGTACTGCTCATCAGCACTGGCTTTGCACTTGAATTCATCTCCCACAGCTTTTTTACTGCCGACACACTGAGTACAGAAGGGAGAGCTGGAGTTCGATCCGGGGGCACAGCCGCTACTGAAGAACTTGGCTGAGGAGAGGACGGAGACACGGTGTGTTGGCGTTACACTCGGAGGTGTGGACAAAGCAACAGCTGCGTCGCATACTATGCACTACATACTCAATACGTGTACTATCGTCAAACATACTTTTGTGTGTATAAACAGTAGTCACTGAGCAGTAATTTACGTCGTCACTTCCCGAGAGCCTCCTTGCCGGTTGGAGATGCGTAACCATGGTAACCCGTGCCAACTTCATGTGACCAAAACGATGATTTGTGTCTGAACCAATTTAAAAACTATATTACACCTAGCAAAGTGAAATCTTACACTTAATATTTCACCAGAAATAGTATGCAATTCACGTACTACTGGTTTCATACTAAGGTTTCGGACATACTAAAAAAAAAAAATCTCACTGTTTCAGCCTACTAAATAGCATGTAAGTTAGCATGTTAGGAGAATTAAGTCAGAAGACAGTCAGCAGAGTTCATTTGGTGAGGCACATGCTGTGAGTGAGGAGCTCTCGGTCTGTTCTCCCCTAGATCTCCAGGGTGAACCTTTGTTATATGTTGAACCAGTAAGTCGGCTAGCAGCCCGGCTAAGATACTTTTTGGTTTGCCAGTTATGGGCTTAGGGCTCCTGAAGGAGCTAGATTTTCTGTTGCGTTTGTGAGACTTTGAATTTGGGTAAATAAAAACCCTTCTGACTGTCTTTGATTGCAGTAGTTCCACTATTTTCCCTGTCCTCCGTCCTGTTACACTGAATAGTTTTGCCACATACATTTTGGAGGAAACATGATTGCTGCATGGATTATGTTCTCCGACAACGTTTATTTCCAGTCCAGGAAACGGTCGGGGTGGATGTTGAGTGTATACAAAGCACAGAATTTTGTCACATTTTTCGCTGAGGTTAAGGAAAATTGTGTTTTGGTTAAATATTTAACCAAAACCATGGTCTTTAAACTCAACCAAGTGCTTTGAGAGTTGCCTAAACATACGGCAACCATTTAAAAAAAAAAAAATGATGTTTTAGTTTCTACAAGTGGAAATTATAATTGCATATGTGAACATTTGAACATATTTCCTCATAAATTTGATAGAAAACATAATCTGGGCGGCATTACGTTTCTTTCTGAACATATTTGCGATTTCAAATTAGTAGCACATGAACAGAATGTTTAGGAGAAGAAGCACTCAGTCACTTACTGAAGTCACAGTCTTGGGTCTCTTTGTGGATTTGACCCATGGGGATGTTCCAGCCAGCAGTTCTGCCGATGCCGGTGTGGCATGACCTCTTGCTCCTCAAGGTCTCCCAGGTCAACCCTGAACTCTTCTTCACCACGGCAACAGCGTAGTAAGAGGAGGCTGCGGCTACAAGAGGAGATGAATCAGAAAACTGTCTCCAAGATAATTATTATAATAGTTAATTTAAAAGTTCATCCTAAAGCTGTGAGATACACACAGTATATTCACCACTCTGTGATTTACCAATAATTTCCATGAAGTGTCCCGGGAAGAACTATTATGCCACACAGTGTACACTTCCATATTAATCAATTCCAGGTCTGCAACTAACAATTATTTTCATGGTCAACTAATCTGTCAATTATTTTCTCGATTAAAAAATTACTCAAACCGATAGTCAAAATAATTGCCGATTAATTTAACAGTTGACGGCTAGTTGATTAATTTTTGCAGCTTTAATCAATTCCATTTAACTGTAGGTGCACAGCAGGTCAGCTGATCATGCCAAAGTGTGAAGTTTTTACTACAGTGTAGCATACAACTCAGAATATATGTAGCATAAAAGGTTTTCAATAATTAATTAAATGAATATTTAACTTAATTCAAATAGAGCTTCCCTTTAAAGAAAATTCCCATTTTTCGCATAATAAACACCAAATGACGTAGCTCTTTCCAGGAAACTTCCCGAGGAATTAATCGGAAATGAACACATGGTGTTATCGAGTAGACGTTGTCTGGGATTTTTGCTATTGTAATATAGTGACAGGGATGAAATGTTTTCTTTTGATGGTCCTCAAGGCTGCATTACAGCTAAATCACACAATGTTCTAACCTAATTACTAAGCAAATATATGTTATTTTGTTTTTAAATATCAATATTTTGAACATTTAATTGTGTCTATATTACCTCCAGCGGTGCTGCAGAGCACTGTGGAGAGAGACAGAGATTCAAATATTACTCATACAGAAAAGATGAAATAAAACTGCATGATTGTATGGGATGGTTTCTGTGCTCTCTAAGCCTCATACCTTCATCATACTGCTCCACCAAAGCGGGAACCAGACCGCACTTCCCCGCTGTGTACACCTGTCCTCCATCCACTGCCATTGCGTCAGCCTCTTCACGCTGCGGGATAATTGAGACACAAACGCCGCAAAATTGAACAAAAGACAAATCTCAAGCTCGTCACGGATTCCCATATTTCCATCCAAGACTGTTTTATTACCATAATCTTTTTCATGCACTCTTCAGCTGTGGGGGCATTCATGCATTCGATGGCGGTTTTGTGGTCAACCATACTGTTGATGCTCCACGTGTCACACTTGAGCGTCTCGCTGCTGCCCACAGCGCACCATTTGATGGCGGTGGACGCAGTGCCTGTCGGCTCTGGAAAGTGAAGTACAACCATAAGCCAGTGTCTGCCGTCTAATAAATGTGTTTTATCTGCTCACGTTTACGGTACCTTTCTTAAGGGAACGGACAGTGCTCAGGTATTCGGCACCCAAATACAGGAAGGAATCTGTGTTTGCGGGCAGCCGCACCAGCTTCACTGTCGAGTCCTTGAACATCAGGTTTTTGGTTGGTGCATAGGCTTCAGAGGAGAAGAGGTTAAAGTCCTGAAAAGACAAAAAAGTAAGCTCGCTCATTATGTAAGCACTGGAATAACACGTTACGCGTTTAAATTAATCATTTTGTGTACTTGTAGAGTACCTATATTTAGTGTCGTACCTGTACTGAATTGAGGGTGGTCCAGATTAATTCAGCCATCTGTGGGTCCTTCCGGGTGACAACAGCATGAGCTGGTGCTTTGGCCAGGTAGCAGTTTTTATAGTTTTCGATAGGCGCTCTGGTGTTATCCTTGCACAGCAGCTCGTAGTTGGCCCTTTCAGACACTGAAAGTGTGCCACAACAATGATTTAAGTTTTTCCTCTTACAATCTTCCAGTTCTAAATAAACCTCTCACCCATCTTCTCCCAACCAAAGTCTATGGTTTTAGCAAAGGGGTATTTTGCTTTCATGTAATTTTTTTCAAAATCCTCTTTTTCTGTTTTCATGTTTAATTGCACTGCTATGTGCTGGTACTACTTCGTCCTCAATTTTTCTTACCTGTGTATCTGGTTAGCTAAAGTTGTTTGTACTTTTACGTATCGTCTGTGTTTAGCTTAGTTGTTCATACTTTTATAAATTGTCTGCTTTTTCCGTCTGTACTGTTATTGTATGTCTGTATTTTATTTTTATGTTCAGGACCCCAGGAAGACTAGAGGCACATCCATGTGCTTCTAATGGGGATCGTTAAATAAACTAAACTAAACACATTGCCACAAATATCATGGTGATATATAACCAAGAGTGACAATCTGCAGCTGTGATTTTGAGCCTAATATGCGTGATAAGGGCTTAAACACAGCAAACTTACATTGGACAAAACATTAGGAAGCTAGGAAGGACTGCTGTGGTAAAACAACAAAAAAAAACAATTACACAAATAGTTACAGATTGATCCACCTACAGCAGATATTTGGATTTTAATGATTATATATCCGTTTTTATAATGAAAATGGGTCTATTCGCTTTCCCAATTATGTCATTGCTGTCCATAATATTCAGTGATAAAGCCTGTTATTGAGAAATATAAAATGTAATATAGTTATGTATAATCTAATAACATTTTAATATAAAAGCTAGGACATTTTTGTTTTTTGCATTTAACTGAAATAAATAAGACTGTATTTTATACTCTCATAATACAGATTTGAAATAATTGACCAGCTCACTTGGCTGACATTACTATGAGTGCATAGTAGGCCCTTTTCACAGCAGCCGTAATTAATGTTATTAAGTACACATGTGTTTACCCTGCAACAAAATGTCTGCGGTGAAAAGGGCCATTTATATATATATATATATATATATATATATATATATATATATATATTTTTATATATATATATATATATATATATATATATATATATATATATATATATATATATATATATATATTTTTACATATATATATATATATATTTTTATATATATATTTTTACATATATATATATATATATATATATATATATATATATATATATATATATATATATATATATATATATATATATATATATATATATATATATATATATATATTATGGCAAGCCGTTTAGGAAATTATTATATATATATGATGTGAAATTTGAGAATATTGAATGAAATCCTGAATATATTGAATGAAATCCTGAGAATATTGAATGAACTCTGAATATATGGAATGAACCCTGAATATATTGAATGAACTCTGAATATATGGAATGAAATCCTGAGAATATTGAATGAAATCCTGAGAATATTGAATGAACTCTGAATATGTTGAATGAACTCTGAATATATTGAATGAACTCTGAATATATTGAATGAACTCTGAATATATTGAATGAAGTCTGAATATATTGAATGAAGTCTGAATATATTGAATGAAGTCTGAATATATTGAATGAACTCTGAATATATTGAATGAACTCTGAATATATTGAATGAACTCTGAATATATTGAATGAACTCTGAATATATTGAATGAACTCTGAATATATTGAATGAACTCTGAATATATTGAATGAACTCTGAATATATTGAATGAACTCTGAATATATTGAATGAATCCTGAATATATTGAATGAACTCTGAATATATTGAATGAACTCTGAATATATTGAATGAACCCTGAATATATTGAATGAACCCTGAATATATTGAATGAACTCTGAATATATGGAACGAAATCTGACGTCATAAAGGCCCTGCTGCCATCTTGGTTTTAGGGTCATTATCCGTACAGATCTTGGTGCTGCTAGACGTGTGTGTCACTATGAGCGAGTCAGCACGAAATCTAGTATCAGCCATCCTCAGTAATGAGGAGATAATTAACACTCTGGTGAATATATGTACCACAGACCAAAATAATACTGGTAAACATATTGAATACCGTTCTACAGATGAAGAGTTTATTCACTTTTTCACCCGTGGTCTCTATGTGCGGCCGGCTGTGAGAGAGTGCTCAGGGACCGTCTACAAAGTGCAACGCCGAAAAGAGTTGCTACAAAAATATTCAATAACTTCACTATTATACAGTGTTGATACCAAAATCACTTCACACATCATCGATGGTCTCTTCCTGGTTATACTACAACGCTTATTTTGGAAAAATGTGCTTTTGGTGAATTTATAATGGGAAAAATATTCAATGCACTTTGTGGATGGTCCCTGACCACTCGTCTTACAGCCGGCCGTGCATAAGGACCAGGATAGAGACCAATGTTATGTGTCCAGCTCGTTTTGATCTAAATAAGGTTGTAGCTCGTTGTCTACCTTACTAAGGTTAGAAAGAGCCCTCGTTGAATTTAAACAACATTTCGTTTGTGAGTTATTGATCCAGGAAGTTCAAATCTATCAATATCTTTCCAACTTTAGTGAACTAGTTCAGTTCTGCATTACTCTTCCACGACGAAAAAGTGAATAAACTCTTCATCTGTAGAACGGTATTCAATATGTTTACCAGTATTATTTTGGTCTGTGGTACATATATTCACCAGAGTGTTAACTATCTCCTCATTACTGAGGATGGCTGATACTAGATTTCGTGCTGACTCGCTCATAGTGACACACACATCTAGCAGCACCAAGATCTGTACGGATAATGACCCTAAAACCAAGATGGCAGCAGGGCCTTTATGACGTCAGATTTCGTTCCATATATTCAGAGTTCATTCAATATATTCAGGGTTCATTCAATATATTCAGACTTCATTCAATATATTCAGAGTTCATTCAATATATTCAGACTTCATTCAATATATTCAGACTTCATTCAATATATTCAGGATTCATTCAATATATTCAGAGTTCATTCAATATTCTCAGGATTTCATTCAATATTCTCAGGATTTCATTCCATATATTCAGAGTTCATTCAATATTCTCAGGATTTCATTCAATATTCTCAGGATTTCATTCCATATATTCAGAGTTCATTCAATATTCTCAGGATTTCATTCAATATATTCAGGATTTCATTCAATATATTCAGGATTTCATTCAATATTCTCAAATTTCACATTATATATATAATAATTTCCTAAACGGCTTGCCATAATATATATATATATATATATATATATATATATATATATATATATATATATATATATATATATATATATATATATATATATATATATATATATATATATATATATATATATATATATATATATATATATAAATAAGCGCAGATGATGGTGTGATACTGACCAGGTACAGTGAGATGCTTCACAAAAGCCACGTCTCCAGCGCCGTCCTTTAGACACCTACCAAGTAGATCAATCCACAGGTGCATCAACATGACAGGGTTTGTTTGTTAGCAGGGTTACAGAGGGAGCGGTGGCAGGTGATCATATTGTTGATAGAAGACAGTAAAAGTGGTAGTAGAAGCGAGAGGGATCAGAGAAAGACCGGTACTGACTGGAAGGCTCCGCTGTAGCCGTAGTAAGGCTCAGTGTGGGACTTGGAACAGTCTCCAGTGCACAGCTGACACAGTTTGCTGCCCCTCGCTGCCCCCGGGGCACAGCTGGCCGAGAAGAAGTTGCTCACCGCTGCAAAAACAAAACACAGGGCAAAGATTTTAGAAATACTGAGGTCATGAGTCACAGTCCCTGCACCGTTAAGACGATTGACCAGACTCCATAAAGAAAGTCTCAACACTGGTTTTTATTATTTGGGTTTTACATACTTACTAGTTAACTGTTCTTTTGCAACTTGAAGCTGTTTCCAATAACATAATACTTGTGCTGGCCTTAAAGTAGGCAGATTTAAATATATCCCATTATGTTAATCTTATATAGTTCTGTTGTGCATGAGGGTGAAAACAGGAGCTGCCGCACAGCCGGTATGAGGAAAAATTAAGCGTTTTTTGAACAGTAAAGCGTGTAAACATGTTAAAGTAGAAACCAAAAATACAAGTATGCACCTGGAAATGAGCATAATAGGTCCTCTATCACCAACAACACTAACAGTGTTAAAGGTACTGTATGCAAGTTTTTACATGTTTAAAATCACAAATTTATTGCCGATGTGTGAACAGGTTGTAACGTAACGTAAAAAAATGAGCCCTTCCGCGACCTTCTGAGTTTCCTCTATCAGCCTGTAGACTGCTTTTAATGTGAAGAATGCAGGAGAATTTTGCTACCTGGCCAGGGCCGAACCAATCTAACTATTTCACCCTGTTTCCAGGCTTTATGCCAAGCTAACTGGCTGTAGCTCTATATTTAACTGACAGATATCACACTACATTACAGGTGTCTAAAATTAAAAATTATGGAAATAAAAATCCCCAGAAAAAATATTGAGTAGATGAGTGTCCTCAATGGTAGCTGGCAGCTCTGACCTTTTTTTTTTTTTTAATTTTATTTTTAGTTGTTTAGCCACTGCACATTTCACACTGTGATCAGTGGTGACGTACAAGCAGTAACTTTTATTTGAGGTTTAACATTTAGTGCGACTCACCCTCCTCCACAGGACTGTTTCCAATGCCTGACCACTGAATCACACCCATGGACACCAGAGTTCCTACGGGGATGTTCCAGCCTGCAGATTTCCCCAAACCAGTGTGGCAGGACTTCTTCCCCTGGAGGTCTTTGAACTTAAACTGAGTGCCATTCTTCACCACAGCAACGGCGTAGTAGCAGGTGTCCGAAGCTGGATGCACGCAGGACGATATTGTGAGCAAAAAGTTAGAACATGTAATGCTATAAGACATCCTCTTTCTTGTGCTAATTTCATGAGTAAAGACAGCCGATTAGTAAACATACTGGTGCCGTAGTCCTCAGCAATGATGGGCTCCAGGTTGTAGTTGATCAGTCCAGCAGTGTAGATGTCCCCTCCATCCAGAGTGATGGCATCTGCCTCACTAGCCTGATGAAGAAACAATTATGTTTGATCTCTCCAACAGCTCAAAGACATGTGACAAATGTTTTCATGTATATTTTGTCAGTAACTAAACGCAGTGGTGCAAAGTAACATTTATTTATTTTACAATATTGAGATAGGTCTACTTTTCTTGAATGCTTTAATTTAATGCTACTTGATAAAAATGGAAATACTCAAGTACAAGTATCTCAAAATTGTATTTAAGTATAGTACTCGAGTAAATGTACTTAGTTACTTTCCACCACTTCTGCTGGGTAGCTTAACCTATAATAATGCATCTTAATTAGTAGTTGACTATATATCAAGAGTAAAAAGTACAATATTTCCCTCTGAAATGTAGTGGAGCAGAAGTATAAAGTTGCATAAAAATGGAAATACTCAAGAAAAAAGTACCTCAAAATTGTACTTAAGTATAGTACTCGAGTAAATGAACTTAGTTACATTCCACCACTGCTTTAAAAAAAAAAAAAAAAAAAACACATTTTCACCGTTGCAATATCCATTTATCAGCTATTTAATTGGCTGCAAAATGAAATTAAACTGATATTTTGGATGAGCGCGTCATTGGGGGTAGGCTCCTTCTGGATGATGTAGTAATGATAATGTAACTCTCCTCACCTTGATGGCAACGATGCAGTCTATGGAGCTGTCTTTCTTCACGCAGGAGATCGCAGGAGCTTTGGCTGCCAGGGCCAGACATTTCTCCAGTTCTTTGTCCGACTTTACGCACCATCTCACCTTGTTGTCAGCGGGGGCCGCGAACACGGCGGCTGCAACATACAGATGGGTAAGTATAACAATGGAGATACATTTAGTGAATCTGTGATTAAAAGATGCATGCGTCAAAAAAAGAAATATGAAATGGGTTTACCGAGGCAACCGAGCAGCGCCACGAGCAGAAGAGAGTGCATGTTGGCCGGCCGGTGGGGTCTCCAGGTCAGCAGAGCAGAGCGTCCGAAAGAGCAGCGCGCCTTTTATAGCAAACCTCCGACTGAGCTGCAAGACAAAAAAAAAAGACAAAAACACAGATGGGCTCCTGTAATTACTTATTTTAGATTTAGACCCAAGTAATAAGATGCTGTACCAATTTAGTTGAGAATTTAGCCAAAATTAACATGTCTCCTTAAGGTATTTTTGTCTATTCTCTCTATGTGGATGCACATGATTTATAATTTAAGTATGTTTGTTTGCCAAACTGAATAGTTCCTTTTTTTTCATTTCCTGACATGCAAAGCAGCTATGTATATTATAAATGTACAAAAGTGAACAAACATTGTTAGAAAAAAACCCTGTTAATCTTGATTTTTGAAAAACATTTCAGTAGATATACTTTAATAGAGAAAACTGTAGCATTATGCAACCATGCTGAAGGTGTTAGATTCAGGTTTTTGTCAAGCTACAGGTGGTAGAAAGCATAGAGGGAGTACATATAATAAAAAGCAGTATAGTTTTAGGTGTGATTGGTGTTGCAAAGTCGCAAAATCCATGATCAACAAAATCAAAATATATATATTTTTTTTTTTTTTTTTTTAAAGCAGCACTTTACACATTTTACTTTTATAGTTGAATGTTAATCAGGTGCTCTTAAAGTAGACGTTCCTCAAAATGCCCTTTTTGCAGAATCATTACATTGTAACCCTGACCTCATTCTCAACCTGCCATGACTAAATCTTTATTTTCACCCCCCGTCCCCTGAGATAAACCCAACTCTTAGTATACATAAACCTTCTTTACACACTTTTGTATCAGTCAAAGTCATAGTGACAGACTGTCGATATAGAATATCTGGAGATCATAAAGGACAGGGGGACTGTTCAAGTGACCTCACTAAGGACACTGAGCATTGAACATGAGGCACCAGAATTAGGGATAATGAGCAAGAAAATTCCACCAAAAAAAAGGGACTTTACTTTAGAAGAATTTCCCTTTTAAAATCATCAAATGGTGGATTTGCACAAAAAGAGGGAGATGCATGTCAGAAATTGCACATGCGTCTAATCAATCCTCTTAAGTATCAAATCAAAGTCAGATAATATTTAAACAGAAGACATTAATTAGTTAATAGGGGGAACAATGGAGCACATGGCATTAAAGAATAACTCACATTAGACAACGTACTTGATGACGAGAGATGAACAGGTCTGGTTGCTAGCTGTGCGGTGCAAACACAGTAGTGTTCTTCCCTCCTAGTTATAGGAGCACTGATTCAAGTGAGCTCACCTGTGCCTCGTTGCCTCCAGGCAGCACAGGTGAGCCTGTATCTCCTCTCAGAGCTCATCAGGGCCGAGACAGACATGGGAGTCTTCCAACAGGGACTGCAGCGCACACTATACTTCAAATTGACATTCAATCAGCAATAAAACTAACAATCTCATATTTGTCACTATAAACCAAGTATAAATTGACTTTTCTGTATATGTGTCAGTATAAACCAAGTATAATTTGACTTTCCTGTATATTTGTCAGTACAAGCCAAGTATACTTAGACTTTTCTGTATATTTGTCAGTACAAGCCAAGTATAATTTGACTTTCCTGTATATTTGTCAGTACAAGCCAAGTATACTTAGACTTTTCTATATATTTGTCAGTACAAGCCAAGTATACTTAGACTTTTCTGTATACTTGTCAGTATGAGCCAAATATACCTATGTATACGTTTGTTAAGAATATCTCTGATAAGTACTTAAAAAGTAAACTGAAAGTATACTAACTTATTTTAAGTGTAAAGGAAGTATACTAATAGCACACTTGAATAAACTTCATTTTGGTAAGGGCAGAAAAAAAATTACTGAGTAGAGTTTGTGGTGAGATTGTTTTTGTCACTCTTCTTCCTTATCTCTTTACATGAGTTTTAATCTCACCAACCACAGATTATACTGACAAAGACAAGTTACCATTTGATGAGTGCTACAGTCTGTCCTTTTTCATATTGTCAAATACGATCTCGCTAATGAAATGCCCCCTATAATAGAGATGCTGCTTTTATCTAAGGACAGCTCCTTTATACCCATGGTTAATGGATAGGAGAATATTGGCAGTAAAATCATTTTCATTATCGACTAATCTGACAATTATTTTCTTCATGAATCGCTTTTTTTTTCTTCTGTAAAATGCAAGAAAAGAGTAGCATTTGAATTTCTCAGAGTCCAAGGTCACATATTCACATTACTTTTGGTGCCAACAAACAGTAAATAACTCACACATATTAAGTTAACTATCACATATGTCTAGGGCTGACCCGAATGCTTCGAAGCTTCAACCGTTGCCATGGTATTCGACTTCCAAATCACTATTCAAATGCTTCGTTTTTTAAATTTTATATATCATTTTTATGCCAAAATAGCCCATGAAATAAGGAACATTCCCACAATATTATAGATTATTATTAGTTATTCTCAGATGGATATCACTTTTTGTTATGTGTAAAGGTGTGTATGTACAGTAGTGCAGCAGCAGCACTGAAACGGGGGAGATGGAGACAGACAGACAGAAGAACATGACAGCCTGCTGCACCGCGCTACACCGCGCTGTTCCGAGAAGCTTCGAATACCTTTGAATATTTCTCACCGAAGCTTCGAAGCCCAAAAAATGGTATTCGGGACAGCCCTACATATGACTAGAAGATAGGGTTGTAACTGTATGAGATTTTCACGGTACAATAACCATCTCAGAAAATATCGCCGTTTCACAGTATCACGGTATACAGTATCACACTATTATTGTTATTATTATTATTATTATTATTATTATCATTATTAGAAGTAGTATCAGTTACAATGACCCTGAAAGGAATGAAAACAGAATTATAATAAACAGAATTATAAACCTGATAAAAAAAAATAGCATGTAACTTTAATATGTTATGTATCTAAAGCATGTTAGTTCACATGCATGATTAGAAGCATGTTAAATTAACTACTAAATGTAAAATAACATCAGCTGTGATCTTTTAAAATAATGTCCTAAATTAACAAATAACATATACTGTAACATACCCTCAACTTTCATACCACGGAATACCTTGATACCAGTATACAATTACAACCCTACATGAAAAGCAGCCCGTCCCCACATCTGAGAAGCTGGAACAATCAAATGTTTCTGTTTTTTACTTGAAAAATGACTGAAAAGATGAATTGATTATCAAAAGTTGCTGATTAATTTCAAGCAAATGTGTTTGGGAATGTGCACCACTAAAACAGAATATCAACTGAATGGATAAAGGCCCATTATTACCTGCGCAGTCTACATAATTTTTTTTGTAGGTTTTATTCTTTTTTAACCAGTAGAATCCAGAGCGTCAGGGTCAACAACACACTTTGGGTTTCCAGATCCATTAGCACAGGTGCACCACAGGGCTGTGTCAGTTCACCAGTCCTCTTTACTCTATATACAAATGAATGCACGAGTAGCCACCCAGGAAATCTCATTTTTAAATTTTCAGATGACACTGCCATCCTCGGCCTGTTGTACAAGGACGCAGATCCCTCATCATATTTCGCTGAGGTACAGAATTTTGTTCAGTGGTATGATGCCAACCACCTAATTTTAAATGTAAAGAAGACTGAGGAAATGGTGCTGGGCCCGAGGTCAGTGGGGAATCGGACTCCAGTAGTCATCCATAAAGAAAGGGTCAACCAAGTTAGCTCCTACAGGTATCTGGGTGTTCACTTAGATAACCTGTTCAGCTGGAAAGTCCATGTTGATAATTTGTGTTCGCGTTTACAGCAAAGACTGTATTTCTTACGGAGACTCAGGGTGTATGGGGTGGATCACAACATCATGTTTTTATTTTACCAGGCTGTGTTGGAGAGTATCCTCGGGTATGGGATGTCGGCGTGGTACGGCAACCTCTCTGTGCAGTTGAAATCCAGCTTGCTCGTCTGGTTCAGACTGCTATGAAGGTTATGGGGAGGACTGACAACCCCTCCCTCCAGTCAATATATGAGCAGTCTGTTCTTAGGCAAGCACAGAGAGTATTGTCGGACCCGTCTCACGTCCTCCACTCTGAGTATGAGCTTTTACCATCTGGCAGACGATACAGAGTCCCTCGATGCAAACTGAACCGCTTTAAGAACTCGTTTGTGCCGACCTCCATCAAGATTTTAAATTTTAAATAATGTTTCTTGAGGCTGAGGGTTGTGCAATAACGTCATGATGTTCTTCTTATTCTTATCTTTTATTTTTTATTTTTTATTTTATTTTCTGTTTTTAGACAGTTCCTGAGCAATATGAGTATGTGCAATACATGTTGTGTTTTTTGTGTTTTTGTTTGTGTTTCTCTGCTTAGCTATGGATTGTTGTTTGTTTCTATTTATTGTTGCTGCTGTGGAGGCAGCTGATAATGTGCAGCACTGAGTCCAAAACAAATTTCCCCTAGGGGACAATAAAGTATATCGTATCGTATCGTATAATTTGTAGAGGGCCCCTGTGTCAAAATGTACATGGTGCATATTTCTAAATAAATTTGAGTTGGATCAAAGTTCATTTTATTCAGGATTTTTGATTGGTTGGAGCTTTTTTGGATGCTTTTCATACAAAAATATGTTTATTTATTTCTGTTTCTATTTATTTAAAAGCAGCTGAAGGTGCAGACTGACAGAGGGCTGCTGGAATGAAAAAAATACTTCTTCCCTTAAAGGTAGAATTGTGACTATTTACTGATTTTTATTTTAGAGATTGTTTAGTTATAAGATATATCGTAGTGCATCTCTTATCATGATGATCTGCCTCTTACAGTACCAGCTATAATGTAGTCCTTTTTGTATATGTCCTTTTAGACTCCAGGAGTATGGAGGACCACAAGAGTCACGTAAATAGTAATAAAGCATTTAATTGATTATTAACTGATTGTACAATGAAAATATCCATTGATAAATTTGTTCTTTTTAAACTGCATTTTCAAATTAGAATTTTTAAATTTTATTATTTATGAATGCATTAATGTATTTTTGAATGATGTACTTATTGACTGTTTTTTGGTGGTTATATAAATCCCTTTTTAATTTGAACCATTTATTGGATTAATATTTCATTTATAAATTATTTTTGCCCATTAAAAATGTCAAATAATGAATTACTTTATAACTTAGTCCATTTATTCATAGATTAATATATCAATTTGTAAAAATTTATTAATGCCTATTTTATTGTACAATTAGTTATTAAATAGTAATAAAGCATTTAATTGATTAAGTGACTCTTGTGGTCCTCCATACCAGAGTGTTTTTACAACACTTCAAAATTAGCCACAGCGTTTCTGGCATTGGAAGCAAATTTATAGGCATAATATGGTCCCTTTTACTCTTTCAATTACAATACTACTGTGTATTTTGCCTAAACATTACACTATTAAAAAAACAAACCATACTGTCACCACAAAAGAGCATTAAAAAGGCTTTATTTGAGAAAAGTCAGGCACGTGTTAACAAAACATAGTTGATCCAATAACAGGTAATGTAACATTATGTTTCCACAGCATGAAAATAGCGACATGTGGACATGATTGGTCACAGGATAGTAGATATGTATGTCGCGGTAGTGCAATGCATCTGTTTGTTGGGTTGTACTTCTAAATTCAGGTCTACAACAAGATCAGTAAGAAAATACACAATGCAATTTTCGGGTTGAGTGTGGGAAGTGTGGGTAAGGTGCTCGAATCACTGAGGGCTGAATGAGGCACCACATGGTCCATGGTTGCTGCTAGTTTTTTTGCTGGCAGGAATGGAAAGTGCAAGATTTCTCCAGATCTGTTGGGTACAGAGAAAATAAATTACTTGGGAATGCAGAGCAGACATATGTATTTATGCTAAAGTTAATCTGTTAAATTACTGTCCTATCCTGTACAAACCTGGAGTGGTTTCACCGCACTCTCTGAGTGAATTCATGGCAGTCATGTACTCTGTTCCCAAAAACCCATCATAGCTCTTTCCAGCTGGAACCGCCTGAAGACACTTAGTGGAGTCCTTGAAGAGGAGGTTCTTTCCTGAATCTGACTGGAACATCCTGAATGGAGCATCAGTGACACCAGTACCAAACTTGGTCTGTAAATAGAATAAAATGAAGATTTTAAACAGACTTATTCCTTTTTAAGATTTGGTATAGTTGTGTTATGTAGGCATCCACACCAAGGCCAGGAATCAACAGGAGTTTAGGGTAAAAATACTGTTGAAAGTGCGGAAAATACTAGGGCTGTTAAAGTTAATGAGATTTTAACGTCACTAATTTCTTTAACGCAACTTGTGATTTTTAGGTTGTAGCAGGCTCGGTTTTAAAGCTAGAGTGAATATACCGATATCCTAAGGAAAACCTAAGGAATCCAACTATGTCATACTAGCTTGTTGCGAAGTCGGCCAAAATAACGCTCCAATGTTACACTAAATTTTGGCGAGGAAAAACTGGCATTGCCATTTTCAAAGGGGTCCCTTGACCTCTGACCTCAAGATATGTGAATGAAAATGGGTTCTATGGGTACCCACGAGTCTCCCCTATACAGACATGCCCACTTTATGATAGTCACATGCAGTTGTGTGTAAGCCATAGTCAAAAAAATCCCCCCTAAAATTGCCCTTTTTGAATTTTACGCCTCACCATGACCTAAAAAAAACAAAACATCACTGACCTGCTGGTCCAGGAGAGTGGAAACGACGGCGTCACGGCTCTCCGGACGAGTCACGACAGCGTGGGCGGGCACAACAGCCAGGTGACAAGAGGCGTAATCAGTGACTGGCACTGGAGTCTTCCCAGGGCAGATCAGCTGGTAGTCAGCAGAGTTCACACCACTAGCCCACGCTGTCGGACCCTTGCCTTTGAAGAAGAAGAGGGAGAAGAATGTTGCAGTTTTATACAAAACAACCTACTCGTAGTTGAGATGAAGACAGGTCAGTGTCGGTCTCTTACCATCACTGTTCTCTGGAACGATTGTGTGTTTGATGAAAGCAACATCGCCAGCATCCTCGACCAGGCATCTATAATGATATGCAAAACATAACTTGGGCAATATGAAGAGGAGTTTTCCCACCCTGAGCAGTTTGTTGCTTTGTTAGATGAGAACATTGATACCACTCAAAATGTCAAACTATTCTTTGAAAGTACATGCTCGTATAATTGTGTGCAGACACTGTTGCGTCCTACCTAAAGGCTCCAGCGTAGCCGTAGTACTGCTCATCAGCACTGGCTTTGCACTTGAATTCATCTCCCACAGCTTTTTTACTGCCGACACACTGAGTACAGAAGGGAGAGCTGGAGTTCGATCCGGGGGCACAGCCGCTACTGAAGAACTTGGCTGAGGAGAGGACGGAGACACGGTGTGTTGGCGTTACACTCGGAGGTGTGGACAAAGCAACAGCTGCGTCGCATACTATGCACTACATACTCAATACGTGTACTATCGTCAAACATACTTTTGTGTGTATAAACAGTAGTATGTATCTTTTCTGTCTCACTGAGCAGTGATTTACGTCGTCACTTCCCGAGAGCCTCCTTGCCGGTTGGAGATGCGTAACCATGGTAACCCGTGCCAACTTCATGTGACCAAAACAATGATTTGTGTCTGAACCAATTTAAAAACTATATAACACCTAGCAAAGTGAAATCTTACACTTAATATTTCACCAGAAATAGTATGCAATTCACGTACTACTGGTTTCATACTAAGGTTTCGGACATACTAAAAAAAAAAATCTCACTGTTTTAGCCTACTAAATAGCATGTAAATTAGCATGTTAGGAGAATTAAGTCAGAAGACAGTCAGCAGAGTTCATTTGGTGAGGCACATGCTGTGAGTGAGGAGCTCTCGGTCTGTTCTCCCCTAGATCTCCAGGGTGAACCTTTGTTATATGTTGAACCAGTAAGTCGGCTAGCAGCCCGGCTAAGATACTTTTTGGTTTGCCAGTTCTGGGCTTAGGGCTCCTGAAGGAGCTAGATTTTCTGTTGCGTTTGTGAGACTTTGAATTTGGGTAAATAAAAACCTTTCTGACTGTCTTTGATTGCAGTAGTTCCACTATTTTCCCTGTCCTCCGTCCTGTCCTGTTACACTGAATAGTTTTGCCACATATATTTTGGAGGAAACATGATTGCTGCCTGGATTATGTTCTCCGACAACGTTTAATTCCAGTCCAGGAAACGGTCGGGGTGGATGTTGAGTGTATACAAAGCACAGAATTTTGTCACATTTTTTGCTGAGGTTAAGGAAAATTGTGTTTTGGTTAAATATTTAACCAAAACCATGGTCTTTAAACTCAACCAAGTGCTTTGAGAGTTGCCTAAACATACGGCAACCATTTAAAAAAAAAAAAAAAGATGTTTTAGTTTCTACAAGTGGAAATTATAATTGCATATGTGAACATTTGAACATATTTCCTCATAAATTTGATAGAAAACATAATCTGGGCGGCATTACGTTTCTTTCTGAACATATTTGCGATTTCAAATTAGTAGCACATGAACAGAATGTTTAGGAGAAGAAGCACTCAGTCACTTACTGAAGTCACAGTCTTTGGTCTCTTTGTGGATTTGACCCATGGGGATGTTCCAGCCAGCAGTTCTGCCGATGCCGGTGTGGCATGACCTCTTGCTCCTCAAGGTCTCCCAGGTCAACCCTGAACTCTTCTTCACCACGGCAACAGCGTAGTAAGAGGAGGCTGCGGCTACAAGAGGAGATGAATCAGAAAACTGTCTCCAAGATAATTATTATAATAGTTCATTTAAAAGTTCATCCTAAAGCTGTGAGATACACACAGTATATTCACCACTCTGTGATTTACCAATAATTTCCATGAAGTGTCCCGGGAAGAACTATTATGCCACACAGTGTACACTTCCATATTAATCAATTCCAGGTCTGCAACTAACAATTATTTTCATGGTCAACTTATCTGTCAATTATTTTCTCGATTAAAAAATTACTCAAACCGATAGTCAAAATAATTGCCGATTAATTTAACA
>CAKAOJ020001779.1:0-25362 GCA_916701645.2 Sebastolobus alascanus
GATGTTGCTCATCACTGATGTTGCCCATCACTGATGCCCATCGCTGATGTTGTCCATCGCTGATGTTGTCCATCACTGATGTTGTCCATCGCTGATGTTGTCCATCACTTGTCCATCACTGATGTTGCTCATCACTGATGTTGCCCATCACTGATGCCCATCGCTGATGTTGTCCATCACTGATGTTGTCCATCACTTGTCCATCACTGATGTTGCTCATCGCTGATGTTGCCCATCACTGATGCCCATCGCTGATGTTGTCCATCGCTGATGTTGTCCATCACTTGTCCATCACTGATGTTGCCCATCACTGATGTTGTCCATCACTTGTCCAACACTGATGTTGCCCATCGCTGATGGTGTCCATCGCTGATGTTGCCCATCGCTGATGTTGTCCATCACTGATGACGCTGACTGCTTGTGAAGCCGCCCACACATGATCTGTGGTAAAATCTCTCCGCGCTGGCTGTATCATTGTTTTCCTGAGAGGACGGCGTTGCCGGCCGACCAGGTGGAAGCGCTCCCCTTGGCGTGGTGGCACAGTTCTCGCAATTGCCACCGAGCGCTGCGCTCAAAGTCAAAATGATTTGAACTTTGACCTCCGTTGACGCTGACTTTTCAAAGCGCAACCCTTGAAATAACAGCTGCAAGTGAATGGCGTTTCTTGCGCACTTTTTTGAGGACCTATTATATCTGCGCTGTGCTTTGCCTCTGCAGCGCTCTGCGCCCGACCTCGTGGTGAGCGAAGAGCTAATTTTTCTTATAATGTGAGGGCGGCTTAAAGGGCCCATATCATTCTCATTTTCAGGTTCATACTTGTATTTTATGTCTCTACTAGAACGTACTCACACTGTCTGCCTGAATATGCCTGTACTGTAGTTATCTCTGTCTGAAAAGCTCAGTTTTAGCACATTTCAACGTAATTGCATTGCTGGCTAACAGCATGGTCCATGTTTACTTCCTGTTAATACGTCCGAAACCTCAGTATGAAACCAATAGTATGTGAATTACATACTATTTACAGTATGCAACCCTGGACACTACCGCGGCATAAATATCCCACAATGCAATGCGGTAACAACAACGTTCATAACAGACGTTGACAGACAGCTCTGTAACGTCAATGACAATTTAACTGTATCAGATTTCACTTTGCTAGGCGTAATATATATTTTAAATTAATTCAGACTTTGCCATAGCATAGTATGTCGAAAACTTTCACGAAAAAAGTCATAGTATAGTATGTCAAAAAATTTCACGAAAAAGTCATACTATAGTATGTCGAAAAAATTTCACGGAAAAAACTATATTATAGTATGTCGAAAAATTTCACGAAAAAGTCATACCATAGTATTTCGAAAAAAATTCACAGAAAAAAAGCCTTAGTATAGTATGTCGAAAAATGTCATGAAAAAAAAGTCATATCATAGCATGTCAAAAAATTTCATGAAAAAAAACATTAATAGTATAGTATGTTGAAAAATTTCACAGGAAAAAAGTCACAGTATAGTATTTCAAAAAATTTCACGAAAAAAAGTCATACTATAGTATGTCGAAAAATTTCAGAAAAAAAAGTCATATCATAGCATGTCAAAAAATTTCATGAAAAAAAACATTAATAGTATAGTATGTTGAAAAATTTCACAGGAAAAAAGTCACAGTATAGTATTTCAAAAAATTTCACGAAAAAAAGTCATACTATAGTATGTCGAAAAATTTCACGAAAAAAAAGTCATAGTATAGTATGTTGAAAAATTTCACAGGAAAAAAATCATAGTATATGTCGAAAAATTTCACGGGAAAAAAGTCATAGTATAGTATTTGAAAAAATATCACGAAAAAAAGTCAGTATATGTCGAAAAATTTCCCGGAAAAAAGTCATACTATATAAAGTCGAAAAATTTCGACAAAATTTTTCAACATACTATAATATGATTTTTTTTGCAAAACATTTCGACATACTATACTATGACTTTTTTTTCATAACATTTTTCGACATACTACACTATGACTTTTTTTTGCAACAAATATCGACATACTATACTATGACTTTTTTCACAAAATATTTCGACATACTATAGTATAACTTTTTTTTGCAAAACATTTCGACATATAATAGTATGACTTATTTTTGCAAAAAATGTCAAAATACTATACTATGACTTTTTTTTGCAAAAAATCTCGACATGCTATAGTATGACTTTTTTTTGCATAAAATTACGACAAACTATACTATGACTTTTTTTGGCCAAAAATTTCGACATACTATACTATGACTTTTTTTTTCAAAAAATTTCGACATACTATAGTATGACTTTTTTGCAAAATATTTCGACATACTATACTATGACTTTATTTTTCAAAAAATTTCGACATACTATAGTACGACTTTTTTTTGCAAAAAATTTCGACATACTATAGTATGACTTTTTATCAACAAATTTCGACATACTATACTATGACTTTTTATCAATAAAATTTTTCGACATACTATACTATGACTTTTTATCAATAAAATTTTTCGACATACTATACTATGACTTTTTTTGCAAAAATATTTCGACATACTATACTATGACTTTTTTGCAAAATATTTCGACATACTATAGTATGACTTTTTATCAACAAATTTCGACATACTATACTATGACTTTTTATCAATAAAATTTTTCGACATACTATACTATGACTTTTTTTGCAAAAATATTTCGACATACTATACTATGACTTTTTTGCAAAATATTTCGACATACTATACTATGACTTTTTTTTTCAAAAAATTTCGACATACTATAGTATGACTTTTTTGCAAAATATTTCGACATACTATACTATGATTTTATTTTTCAAAAAATTTCGACATACTATAGTACGACTTTTTTTGCAAAAAATTTCGACATGCTATACTATGACTTTTTTTTGCAAAAAATCTCGACATGCTATAGTATGACTTTTTTTTCAAAAAATTTCGACATACTATACTATGACTTTTTTTTGCCAAAAATTTCGACATACTATAGTATGACTTTTTTTTTTCAATAAATTTTTCGACATACTATACTATGACTTTTTTTGCAAAAAATGTCGACATACTATACTATGACTTTTTTTTGCAAAAAATTTCAACATGCTATACTATGACTTTTTTTTGCAAAAAATCTCGACATCCTATAGTATGACTTTTTTTCAAAAAATTTCGACATACTATACTATGACTGTTTTTTGCAAAAAATTTCGACATGCTATACTATGACTTTTTTTTTCCAAAAATTTCGACATACTATACTATGACTTTTTTTTCAATAAATGTTTCGACATACTATACTATGACATTTTTTGCAAAAAATTTCGGCATACTATAGTATGACTTTTTTTTGCACAAAATTTCGACATACTATACTATGACTTTTTTTTGCAAAAAATTTCGACATACTATACTATGACTTTTTTTTTTCAATAAATGTTTCAACATACTATACTATGACTTTTTTTGCAAAAAATGTCGACATGCTATACTATGACTTTTTTTGCAAAAAATTTCGACATACTATAGTACGACTTTTTTTTGCAAAAAATTTCGACATACTATACTATGACTTTTTTTTGCAAAAAATTTCGACATACTATAGTATGACTTTTTTGCAAAATATTTCGACATACTATACTATGACTTTATTTTTCAAAAAATTTCAACATACTATAGTACGACTTTTTTTTGCAAAAAATTTCGACATACTATAGTATGACTTTTTATCAACAAATTTCGACATACTATACTATGACTTTTTATCAATAAAATTTTTCGACATACTATACTATGACTTTTTTTGCAAAAATATTTCGACATACTATACTATGACTTTTTTGCAAAATATTTCGACATACTATACTATGACTTTTTTTTTCAAAAAATTTCGACATACTATAGTATGACTTTTTTGCAAAATATTTCGACATACTATACTATGATTTTATTTTTCAAAAAATTTCGACATACTATAGTACGACTTTTTTTGCAAAAAATTTCGACATGCTATACTATGACTTTTTTGCAAAAAATCTCGACATGCTATAGTATGACTTTTTTTTCAAAAAATTTCGACATACTATACTATGACTTTTTTTTGCCAAAAATTTCGACATACTATAGTATGACTTTTTTTTTTCAATAAATTTTTCGACATACTATACTATGACTTTTTTTGCAAAAAATGTCGACATACTATACTATGACTTTTTTTTGCAAAAAATTTCAACATGCTATACTATGACTTTTTTTTGCAAAAAATCTCGACATCCTATAGTATGACTTTTTTTCAAAAAATTTCGACATACTATACTATGACTGTTTTTTGCAAAAAATTTCGACATGCTATACTATGACTTTTTTTTTCCAAAAATTTCGACATACTATACTATGACTTTTTTTTCAATAGATGTTTCGACATACTATACTATGACATTTTTTGCAAAAAATTTCGGCATACTATAGTATGACTTTTTTTTGCACAAAATTTCGACATACTATACTATGACTTTTTTTTGCAAAAAATTTCGACATACTATACTATGACTTTTTTTTTTCAATAAATGTTTCGACATACTATACTATGACTTTTTTTGCAAAAAATGTCGACATGCTATACTATGACTTTTTTTGCAAAAAATTTCGACATACTATAGTACGACTTTTATTTGCAAAAAATTTCGACATACTATACTATGACTTTTTTTTGCAAAAAATTTCGACATGCTATACTATGACTTTTTTTTTTCAATAAATGTTTCGACATACTATACTATGACTTTTTTTGCAAAAAATGTCGACATACTATACTATGACTTTTTTTTGCCAAAAATTTCGACATACTATACTATGCTTTTTTTTGCCAAAAATTTCGACATACTATACTGACTTTTTTTTGCAAAAAATTTCAACATACTATACTATGACTTTTTTTTGCAAAAAATTTCGACATACCATACTATGACTTCTTTTTGCCAAAAATTTCGACATACTATAGTATGACTTTTTTTTGTACAAAATTTCGACATACTATACTATGACTTTTTTTTACAAAAAATTTCGACATACTATAGTATGACTTTTTTTTTCAAAAAATGTTTCGACATATTATACTATGACATTTTTTGCAAAAAATTTCTACATACTATAGTATAACTTTTTTTTACAAAAAGTTTCGACATACTATACTATGACTTTTTTTTCCCAAAAATTTCGACATACTATACAATGACTTTTTTTTGCAAAAAATGTCGACATACTATACTATGACTTTTTTTGCAAAAAATTTCGACATACTATAGTATTGACTTTTTTTTGCAAAAAATTTCCACATACTATACTATGACTTTTTTTTGCAAAAAATTTCGACATGTTATAGTATGACTCTTTTTTACAAAAAATCGCGACGTTACAGTATGCCGATTTTTTCGTAACATTTTTCGACATACTATACTATGACTTTTTCCACAATATATTTCGACATACTATACTATTAATTTTTTTTTGCCAAAAATTTCGACATGCTATAGTATGACTTTTTTTTGCAAAAAATTTCAACATACTATAGTATGACTTTTTTTTACAAAAAGTTTCGACATACTATACTATGACTTTTTTTTCCTAAAAATTTCGACATACTATACAATGACTTTTTTTGCAAAAAATTTCGACATACTATAGTACGACTTTTTTTTGCAAAAAATTTCGACATACTAAAGTATGACTTTTTTTTTTCAATAAATTTTTCGACATACTATACTATGACTTTTTTTGCAAAAAATGTCGACATGCTATACTATGACTTTTTTTTGTCAATAAATGTTTCGACATACTATACTATGACTTTTTTTGCAAAAAATGTCAACATACTATACTATGACTTTTTTTTGCAAAAAATCTCGACATACTATAGTATGACTTTTTTTTGCAAAAAATGTCGACATACTATACTATGACTTTTTTTTGCAAAAAATCTCGACATACTATAGTATGACTTTTTTTTCAAAAAATTTCGACATACTATGACTTTTTTTTCCAAAAATTTCGACATACTATAGTATGACTTTTTTTTGCAAAAAATGTCGACATACTATACTATGACTTTTTTTTTTCAATAAATATTTCGACATACTATACTATGACTTTTTTTGCAAAAAATGTCGACATACTATACTATGACTTTTTTTGCAAAAAATTTCGACATACTATAGTACGACTTTTTTTTGCAAAAAATTTCGACATACTATACTATGACTTTTTTTTGCAAAAAATTTCGACATACTATACTATGACTTTTTTTTGCAAAAAATTTCGACATACTATACAATGACTTTTTTTTTCAATAAATGTTTCGACATACTATACTATGACTTTTTTTGCAAAAAATGTCGACATACTATACTATGACTTTTTTTGCAAAAAATTGACATGTTATAGTATGACTTTTTTTTACAAAAAATCGCGACATGCTATAGTATGACTTTTTTTTGCAAAAAATTTCGACATGCTATAGTATGACTCTTTTTTACAAAAAATCGCAACATGCTACAGTATGCCGATTTTTTCGTAACATTTTTCGACATACTATACTATGACTTTTTTCACAATATATTTCGACATACTATACTATGACTTTTTTTTGCCAAAAATTTCGACATGCTATAGTATGACTTTTTTTTGCAAAAAATTTCGACATACTATACTATGACTTTTTTTTGCAAAAAATTTCGACATGCTATACTATGACTTTTTTTTTTCAATAAATGTTTCGACATACTATACTATGACTTTTTTTGCAAAAAATGTCGACATACTATACTATGACTTTTTTTTGCAAAAAATTTCGACATGCTATAGTGTGACTTTTCTTTGCAAAAAATTTCGACATACTATACCATGACTTTTTTTTTTCAATAAATGTTTCGACATACTATAATATGAATTTTTTTGCAAAAAATGTCGACATACTATACTATGACTTTTTTTTGCCAAAAATTTCGACATACTATACTATGACTTTTTTTTGCCAAAAATTTCGACATACTATACTATGACTTTTTTTTGCAAAAAATTTCAACATACTATACTATGACTTTTTTTTGCAAAAAATTTCGACATACTATACTATGACTTTTTTTTGCAAAAAATTGACATACTATAGTACGACTTTTTTTTGCAAAAAATTTCGACATACTATAGTATGACTTTTTTTTTTCAATACATTTTTCGACATACTATACTATGACTTTTTTTGCAAAAAATGTCGACATACTATACTATGACTTTTTTTTGCAAAAAATTTCGACATGCTATACTATGACTTTTTTTTTTCAATAAATGTTTCGACATACTATACTATGACTTTTTTTGCAAAAAATGTCAACATACTATAGTATGACTTTTTTTTGCAAAAAATGTCGACATACTATACTATGACTTTTTTTTGCAAAAAATCTCAACATACTATAGTATGACTTTTTTTTTCAAAAAATTTCGACATTCTATGACTTTTTTTGCCAAAAATTTCGACATACTATAGTATGACTTTTTTTTGCAAAAAATGTCGACATACTATACTATGACTTTTTTTTTTCAATAAATATTTCGACATACTATACTATGACTTTTTTTGCAAAAAATGTCGACATACTATACTATGACTTTTTTTGCAAAAAATTTCGACATACTATAGTACGACTTTTTTTTGCAAAAAATTTCGACATACTATACTATGACTTTTTTTTGCAAAAAATTTCGACATACTATACTATGACTTTTTTTTGCAAAAAATTTAGACATACTATACAATGACTTTTTTTTTCAATAAATGTTTCGACATACTATACTATGACTTTTTTTGCAAAAAATGTCGACATACTATACTATGACTTTTTTTGCAAAAAATTTCGACATGTTATAGTATGACTTTTTTTTACAAAAAATCGCGACATGCTATAGTATGACTTTTTTTTGCCAAAAATTTCGACATGCTATAGTATGACTTTTTTTTGCAAAAAATTTCGACATACTATACTATGACTTTTTTTTGCAAAAAATTTCGACATGCTATACTATGACTTTTTTTTTTCAATAAATGTTTCGACATACTATACTATGACTTTTTTTGCAAAAAATGTCGACATACTATACTATGACTTTTTTTTGCAAAAAATTTCGACATGCTATAGTGTGACTTTTCTTTGCAAAAAATTTCGACATACTATACTATGACTTTTTTTTGCAAAAAATTTCGACATACTATACCATGACTTTTTTTTTTCAATAAATGTTTCGACATACTATAATATGACTTTTTTTGCAAAAAATGTCGACATACTATACTATGACTTTTTTTTGCCAAAAATTTCGACATACTATACTATGCCTTTTTTTTGCCAAAAATTTCGACATCCTATACTATGACTTTTTTTTGCCAAAAATTTCGACATACTATACTATGACTTTTTTTTGCCAAAAATTTCGACATACTATACTATGACTTTTTTTTGCAAAAAATTTCAACATACTATACTATGACTTTTTTTTGCAAAAAATTTCGACATACTATACTATGACTTTTTTTTGCAAAAAATTTCGACATACTATAGTACGACTTTTTTTTGCAAAAAATTTCGACATACTATAGTATGACTTTTTTTTTTCAATACATTTTTCGACATACTATACTATGACTTTTTTTGCAAAAAATGTCGACATACTATACTATGACTTTTTTTTGCAAAAAATTTCGACATGCTATACTATGACTTTTTTTTTTCAATAAATGTTTCGACATACTATACTATGACTTTTTTTGCAAAAAATGTCAACATACTATAGTATGACTTTTTTTTGCAAAAAATTTCGACATACTATACTATGACTTTTTTTTGCAAAAAATCTCAACATACTATAGTATGACTTTTTTTTTCAAAAAATTTCGACATACTATGACTTTTTTTGCCAAAAATTTCGACATACTATAGTATGACTTTTTTTTGCAAAAAATGTCGACATATTATACTATGACTTTTTTTTTTCAATAAATATTTCGACATACTATACTATGACTTTTTTTGCAAAAAATGTCGACATACTATACTATGACTTTTTTTGCAAAAAATTTCGACATACTATAGTACGACTTTTTTTTGCAAAAAATTTCGACATACTATACTATGACTTTTTTTTGCAAAAAATTTCGACATACTATACTATGACTTTTTTTTGCAAAAAATTTAGACATACTATACAATGACTTTTTTTTTCAATAAATGTTTCGACATACTATACTATGACTTTTTTTGCAAAAAATGTCGACATACTATACTATGACTTTTTTTGCAAAAAATTTCGACATGTTATAGTATGACTTTTTTTTACAAAAAATCGCGACATGCTATAGTATGACTTTTTTTTGCAAAAAATTTCGACATGCTATAGTATGACTCTTTTTTACAAAAAATCGCGACATGCTACAGTATGCCGATTTTTTCGTAACATTTTTCGACATACTATACTATGACTTTTTTCACAATATATTTCGACATACTATATTATGACTTTTTTTTGCCAAAAATTTCGACATGCTATAGTATGACTTTTTTTTGCAAAAAATTTCGACATACTATACTATGACTTTTTTTTGCAAAAAATTTCGACATGCTATACTATGACTTTTTTTTTTCAATAAATGTTTTGACATACTATACTATGACTTTTTTTGCAAAAAATGTCGACATACTATACTATGACTTTTTTTTGCAAAAAATTTCGACATGCTATAGTGTGACTTTTCTTTGCAAAAAATTTCGACATACTATACTATGACTTTTTTTTGCAAAAAATTTCGACATACTATACCATGACTTTTTTTTTTCAATAAATGTTTCGACATACTATACTATGACTTTTTTTGCAAAAAATGTCGACATACTATACTATGACTTTTTTTTGCCAAAAATTTCGACATACTATACTATGACTTTTTTTTGCCAAAAATTTCGACATACTATACTATGACTTTTTTTTGCCAAAAATTTCGACATACTATACTATGACTTTTTTTTCCAAAAATTTCGACATACTATACTATGACTTTTTTTTGCAAAAAATTTCAACATACTATACTATGACTTTTTTTTGCAAAAAATTTCGACATACTATACTATGACTTTTTTTTGCAAAAAATTTCGACATACTATACTATGACTTTTTTTTGCCAAAGATTTCGACATACTATACTATGACTGTTTTTTGCAAAAAATTTCGACATATAATAGTATGACTTATTTTTGCAAAAAATGTCAAAATACTATACTATGACTTTTTTTGCAAAATTTTCGACATACTATAGTATGACTTTTTTTTTTCAATAAATTTTTCGACATACTATACTATGACTTTTTTTTTCAAAAAATTTCGACATAATATACTATGACTTTTTTTTGCCAAAAATTTCGACATGCTATAGTATGACTTTTTTTTGCAAAAAATTTCGACATACTATACTATGACTTTTTTTTGCAAAAAATTTCGACATGCTATAGTATGACTTTTTTTTGCAAAAAATTTCGACATACTATACTATGACTTTTTTTTGCAAAAAATTTCGACATACTATACTATGACTTTTTTTTTTCAATAAATGTTTCGACATACTATACTATGACTTTTTTTGCAAAAAATGTCGACATACTATACTATGACTTTTTTTTGCAAAAAATTTCGACATACTATACTATGACTTTTTTTGCAAAAAATTTCGACATACTATACTATGACTTTTTTTTGCAAAAAATTTCGACATACTATACTATGACTTTTTTTTTCAAAAAATTTCGACATACTATACTATGACTTTTTTTTGCAAAAAATTTCGACATACTATACTATGACTTTTTTTTGCCAAAAATTTCGACATACTATACTATGACTTTTTTTTGCCAAAAATTTCGACATACTATAGTATGACTTTTTTTTGCAAAAAATTTCGACATACTATACTATGACTTTTTTTTGCCAAAAATTTCGACATACTATACTATGACTTTTTTTTGCAAAAAATTTCGACATACTATACTATGACTTTTTTTTGCAAAAAATTTCGACATACTATACTATGACTTTTTTTTGCAAAAAATTTCGACATACTATACTATGACTTTTTTTTGCCAAAAATTTCGACATACTATACTATGACTTTTTTTTGCAAAAAATTTCGACATACTATAGTATGACTTTTTTTTGCAAAAAATTTCGACATACTATACTATGACTTTTTTTGCAAAAATTTCGACATACTATACTATGACTTTTTTTTTTCAATAAATGTTTCGACATACTATACTATGACTTTTTTTTGCAAAAAATTTCGACATACTATACTATGACTTTTTTTTGCCAAAAATTTCGACATGCTATAGTATGACTTTTTTTTGCAAAAAATTTCGACATACTATACTATGACTTTTTTTTGCAAAAAATTTCGACATACTATACTATGACTTTTTTTTTCAATAAATGTTTCGACATACTATACTATGACTTTTTTTGCAAAAAATGTCGACATACTATACTATGACTTTTTTTTGCAAAAAATTTCAACATACTATACTATGACTTTTTTTTGCAAAAAATTTCGACATACTATACTATGACTTTTTTTTGCAAAAAATTTCGACATACTATACTATGACTTTTTTTTGCAAAAAATTTCGACATACTATAGTATGACTTTTTTTTGCAAAAAATTTCGACATACTATACTATGACTTTTTTTTGCAAAAATTTCGACATACTATACTATGACTTTTTTTTGCAAAAATTTCGACATACTATAGTATGACTTTTTTTTGCAAAAAATTTCGACATACTATACTATGACTTTTTTTTGCAAAAATTTCGACATACTATACTATGACTTTTTTTTGCAAAAAATTTCGACATACTATACTATGACTTTTTTTTGCAAAAAATTTCGACATACTATAGTATGACTTTTTTTTGCAAAAAATTTCGACATACTATAGTATGACTTTTTTTTGCAAAAAATTTCGACATACTATACTATGACTTTTTTTTGCAAAAAATTTCGACATACTATACTATGACTTTTTTTTGCAAAAAATTTCGACATACTATACTATGACTTTTTTTTGCAAAAAATTTCGACATACTATACTATGACTTTTTTTTGCAAAAAATTTCGACATACTATACTATGACTTTTTTTTTCAAAAAATTTCGACATACTATACTATGACTTTTTTTTGCAAAAAATGTCGACATACTATACTATGACTTTTTTTTTGCAAAAAATTTCGACATACTATACTATGACTTTTTTTTGCAAAAAATCTCGACATACTATAGTATGACTTTTTTTTCAAAAAATTTCGACAAACTATACTATGACTTTCTTTTGCCAAAAATTTCGACATACTATAGTATGACTTTTTTTTGCAAAAAATTTCGATATACTATACTATGACTTTTTTTTCAATTAATGTTTCGACATACTATACTATGACTTTTTTTGCAAAAAATGTCGACATCCTATACTATGACTTTTTTTGCAAAAAATTTCGACATACTATACTATGACTTTTTTTTGCAAAAAATTTCGACATACTATACTATGACTTTTTTTTGCAAAAAATTTCGACATACTATACTATGACTTTTTTTTGCAAAAAATTTCGACATACTATACAATGACTTTTATTGCAAAAAATGTTCGACATACTATACTATGACTTTTTTTGCAAAAAATCTCGACATACTATAGTATGACTTTTTTTTCAAAAAATTTCGACATGTTATAGTATGACTTTTTTTTTACAAAAAATCGCGACATGCTATACTATGACTTTTTTTCCCAAAAATTTCGACATACTATAGTATGACTCTTTTTTACAAAAAATCGCGACATGCTATAGTATGCCGATTTTTTCGTAACATTTTTCGACATACTATACTATGACTTTTTTCACAATATATTTCGACATACTATACTATGACTTTTTTTTGCAAAAAATTTCGACATGCTATACTATGACTTTTTTTTGCAAAAAATTTCGACATACTATACTATGACTTTTTTTTGCAAAAAATTTCGACATACTATACTATGACTTTTTTTTTTCAATAAATGTTTCGACATACTATACTATGACTTTTTTTGCAAAAAATGTCGACATACTATACTATGACTTTTTTTTGCAAAAATTTCGACATACTATACTATGACTTTTTTTTGCAAAAAATTTCGACATACTATACTATGACTTTTTTTTGCAAAAAATTTCGACATACTATACTATGACTTTTTTTTGCAAAAATTTCGACATACTATACTATGACTTTTTTTTGCAAAAAATTTCGACATACTATACTATGACTTTTTTTTGCCAAAAATTTCGACATACTATACTATGACTTTTTTTTGCAAAAAATTTCGACATACTATACTATGACTTTTTTTTGCAAAAATTTCGACATACTATACTATGACTTTTTTTTGCCAAAAATTTCGACATACTATAGTATGACTTTTTTTTGCAAAAAATTTCGACATACCATAGTATGACTTTTTTTTGCAAAAAATTTCGACATACTATACTATGACTTTTTTTTGCAAAAAATTTCGACATACTATACTATGACTTTTTTTGCAAAAATTTCGACATACTATACTATGACTTTTTTTTGCAAAAAATTTCGACATACTATAGTATGACTTTTTTTTGCAAAAAATTTCGACATACTATAGTATGACTTTTTTTGCCAAAAATTTCGACATACTATACTATGACTTTTTTTTGCAAAAATTTCGACATACTATACTATGACTTTTTTTTGCAAAAATCTCGACATGCTATAGTATGACTTTTTTTGCAAAATTTCGACATACTATACTATGACGTTTTTTAAATAAAAATTTTGACATGCAATAGTATCACTTTTTTTTTCAATAATTTTTCGACATACTATACTATGACTTTTTTTTGCAAAAAATTTCGACATACTATACTATGACTTTTTTTTGCAAAAATTTCGACATACTATACTATGACTTTTTTTTGCAAAAAATTTCGACATACTATACTATGACTTTTTTTTGCAAAAAATTTCGACATACTATACTATGACTTTTTTTTGCAAAAAATTTCGACATACTATACTATGACTTTTTTTTGCAAAAATTTCGACATACTATACTATGACTTTTTTTTGCAAAAAATTTCGACATACTATACTATGACTTTTTTTGCAAAAAATTTCGACATACTATACTATGACTTTTTTTTGCAAAAAATTTCGACATACTATACTATGACTTTTTTTTTGCAAAAAATTTCGACATACTATACTATGACTTTTTTTTGCAAAAAATTTCGACATACTATACTATGACTTTTTTTTGCAAAAAATTTCGACATACTATACTATGACTTTTTTTTGCAAAAAATTTCGACATACTATACTATGACTTTTTTTTGCAAAAAATTTCGACATACTATACTATGACTTTTTTTTGCAAAAAATTTCGACATACTATACTATGACTTTTTTTTGCAAAAAATTTCGACATACTATACTATGACTTTTTTTTTCAATAAATTTTCGACATACTATACTATGACTTTTTTTGCAAAAAATGTCGACATACTATAGTAAGACTTTTTTTCGCAAAAAATGTCGACATACTATAGTATGACTTTTTTTGCAAAAAATTTCGACATACTATACTATGAATTTTTTTGGAAAAAATTTCGACATACTATAGTATGACTTTTTTTGCAAAAAATTTCGACATACTATACTATGACTTTTTTTGCAAAAAATTTCGACAAACTATACTATGACTTTTTTTCGACATACTGTACTATGACTTTTTTTCGCAAAAAATTTCGACATACTATACTATGACTTTTTTTTGCAAAAAATTTCGACATGCTGTACTGACTTTTTTTCGGCATACTATACTATGACTTTTTTTCAACGTACTATACTATGACTTTTTTATGCAAAAAATTTCGACATAATATACTGTGAGGTTTTTTTTTAGGAAATTTGTCGACATACTATACTATGACTTTTTTTCCGCAAAAAAAATTTGGACATACTATACTATGACTTTTTTTTTCAAAAAATTTCGACATACTATACTATGACTTTTTTTTGCAAAAAATTTCGACATACTATACTATGACTTTTTTTTTCAAAAAATTTCGACATACTATACTATGACTTTTTTTGCAAAAAATTTCGACATACTAAAGTATGACTTTTTTTTGCAAAAAATGTCGACATACTATACTATGACTTTTTTTTGCAAAAAATTCGACATACTATACTATGACTTTTTTTTGCAAAAAATTTCGACATACTAGTGACTTTTTTTGCAAAAAATTTCGACATACTATACTATGACTTTTTTTTTGCAAAAAATTTCGACATACTATACTATGACTTTTTTTTTTCAATAAATGTTCGACATACTATACTATGACTTTTTTTGCAAAAATTTCGACATACTATACTATGACTTTTTTTGCAAAAAATTTCGACATACTATAGTATGACTTTTTTTTGCAAAAAATTTCGACATACTATACTATGACTTTTTTTTGCAAAAAAATTTCGACATACTATACTATGACTTTTTTTTGCCAAAAATTTCGACATACTATACTATGACTTTTTTTTCCAAAAATTTCAACATACTATACTATGACTTTTTTTTGCAAAAAATTTCAACATACTATACTATGACTTTTTTTTGCAAAAAATTTCGACATACTATACTATGACTTTTTTTTGCCAAAAATTTCGACATGCTATACTATGACTTTTTTTTTCAATAAATGTTTCGACATACTATACTATGACTTTTTTTGCAAAAAATGTCGACATACTATACTATGACTTTTTTTTGCAAAAAATTTCGACATGCTATAGTGTGACTTTTCTTTGCAAAAAATTTCGACATACTATACTATGACTTTTTTTTGCAAAAAATTTCGACATACTATACCATGACTTTTTTTTTTCAATAAATGTTTCGACATACTATACTATGACTTTTTTTTGCCAAAAATTTCGACATACTATACTATGCCTTTTTTTTGCCAAAAATTTCGACATACTATACTATGACTTTTTTTTGCCAAAAATTTCGACATACTATACTATGACTTTTTTTTGCCAAAAATTTCGACATACTATACTATGACTTTTTTTTGCAAAAAATTTCAACATACTATACTATGACTTTTTTTTGCAAAAAATTTCGACATACTATACTATGACTTTTTTTTTCAATAAATTTTCGACATACTATACTATGACTTTTTTTGCAAAAAATTTCGACATACTATACTATGACTTTTTTTTGCAAAAAATTTCGACATACTATACTATGACTTTTTTTTTGCAAAAAATTTCGACATACTATACTATGACTTTTTTTGCAAAAAATTTCGACATACTATACTATGACTTTTTTTTGCAAAAAATGTCGACATACTATACTATGACTTTTTTTTGCAAAAATTTCGACATACTATAGTATGACTTTTTTTTTCAAAAAATTTCGACATATACTATGACTTTTTTTGCAAAAAATTTCGACATACTATAGCTATGACTTTTTTTTGCAAAAAATTTCGACATACTATACTATGACTTTTTTTTTTCAATAAATATTTCGACATACTATACTATGACTTTTTTTGCAAAAAATTTCGACATACTATACTATGACTTTTTTTGCAAAAAATTTCGACATGCTATACTATGACTTTTTTTTGCAAAAAATTTCGACATACTATACTATGACTTTTTTTTGCAAAAAATTTCGACATACTATACTATGACTTTTTTTTGAAAAAAATTTAGACATACTATACAATGACTTTTTTTTTCAATAAATGTTTCGACATACTATACTATGACTTTTTTTGCAAAAAATGTCGACATACTATACTATGACTTTTTTTGCAAAAAATTTCGACATGTTATAGTATGACTTTTTTTTACAAAAAATCGCGACATGCTATAGTATGACTTTTTTTGCAAAAAATTTCGACATGCTATAGTATGACTCTTTTTTACAAAAAATCGCGACATGCTACAGTATGCCGATTTTTTCGTAACATTTTTCGACATACTATACTATGACTTTTTTCACAATATATTTCGACATACTATATTATGACTTTTTTTTGCCAAAAATTTCGACATGCTATAGTATGACTTTTTTTTGCAAAAAATTTCGACATACTATACTATGACTTTTTTTTGCAAAAAATTTCGACATGCTATACTATGACTTTTTTTTTTCAATAAATGTTTCGACATACTATACTATGACTTTTTTTGCAAAAAATGTCGACATACTATACTATGACTTTTTTTTGCAAAAAATTTCGACATACTATAGTATGACTTTTTTTGTAAAAAATTTCGACATACTATAATATGACTTTTTTTTCAAAAAATTTCGACATACTATACTATGACTTTTTTTTTTCAATAAATGTTTCGACATACTATACTATGACTTTTTTTTACCAAAAATTTCGACAGACTATAGTATGACTTTTTTTTGCAAAAAATTTCGACATACTATACTATGACTTTTTTTTGCAAAAAATTTCGACATACTATACTATGACTTTTTTTTGCCAAAAAATTTCGACATACTATACTATGACTTTTTTTTGCAAAAAATTTCGACATACTATACTATGACTTTTTTTTCCAAAAATTTCGACATACTATACTATGACTTTTTTTTGCAAAAAATTTCGACATACTATACTATGACTTTTTTTTTCAAAAAATTTCGACATACTATACTATGACTTTTTTTTGCCAAAAATTTCGACATGCTATAATATGACTTTTTTTTGCAAAAAATTTCGACATACTATAGTATGACTCTTTTTTACAAAAAATCGCGACATGCTATACTATGACTTTTTTTCCCAAAAATTTCGACATACTATACTATGACTTTTTTTGCAAAAAATTTCAACATGCTATACTATGACTTTTTTTTGCAAAAAATCTCGACATGCTATAGTATGACTTTTTTTCAAAAAATTTCGACATACTATACTATGACTTTTTTTTGCAAAAAATTTCGACATGCTATACTGTGACTTTTTTTTTTCAATAAATGTTTCGACATACTATACTATGACTTTTTTTGCAAAAAATGTCGACATACTATACTATGACTTTTTTTTGAAAAAAATTTCGACATACTATACTATGACTTTTTTTTGCAAAAAATTCGACATGCTATACTATGACTTTTTTTTGCAAAAAATTTCGACATACTATACTATGACTTTTTTTTGCAAAAAATTTCGACATACTATAGTATGACTTTTTTTGCAAAAAATTTCGACATACTATAATATGACTTTTTTTTTCAATAAATTTTCGACATACTATACTATGACTTTTTTTGCAAAAAATGTCGACATCCTATACTATGACTTTTTTTGCAAAAAATCTCGACATACTATACTATGACTTTTTTTTGCAAAAAATGTCGACATACTATACTATGACTTTTTTTTGCAAAAAATCTCGACATACTATAGTATGACTTTTTTTTTCAAAAAATTTCGACATACTATGACTATTTTTGCCAAAAATTTCGACATACTATAGTATGACTTTTTTTTGCAAAAAATGTCGACATACTATACTATGACTTTTTTTTTTCATTAAATATTTCGACATACTATACTATGACTTTTTTTTGCAAAAAATTTCGACATACTATACTATGACTTTTTTTTGCAAAAAATTTCGACATACTATACTATGACTTTTTTTTGCCAAAGATTTCGACATACTATACTATGACTGTTTTTTGCAAAAAATTTCGACATGCTATACTATGACTTTTTTCTCAAAAAATTTCGACATATAATAGTATGACTTATTTTTGCAAAAAATTTCAAAATACTATACTATGACTTTTTTTGCAAAAAATTTCGACATACTATAGTATGACTTTTTTTTTTCAATAAATTTTTCGACATACTATACTATGACTTTTTTTTTCAAAAAATTTCGACATACTATACTATGACTTTTTTTTGCCAAAAATTTCGACATACTATACTATGACTTTTTTTTGCCAAAAATTTCGACATACTATACTATGACTTTTTTTGCAAAAAATTTCGACATGCTATAGTATGACTTTTTTTTGCAAAAAATCGCGACATGCTATAATATGACTTTTTTCACAATATATTTCGACATACTATACTATGACTTTTTTTTGCAAAAAATTTCAACATGCTATACTATGACTTTTTTTTGCAAAAAATCTCGACATGCTATAGTATGACTTTTTTCACAATATATTTCGACATACTATACTATGACTTTTTTTTGCAAAAAATTTCAACATGCTATACTATGACTTTTTTTTGCAAAAAATCTCGACATGCTATAGTATGACTTTTTTTCAAAAAATTTCGACATACTATACTATGACTTTTTTTTGCAAAAAATTTCAACATGCTATACTGTGACTTTTTTTTTTCAATAAATGTTTCGACATACTATACTATGACTTTTTTTGCAAAAAATGTCGACATACTATACTATGTCTTTTTTTTGCAAAAAATTTCAACATACTATACTATGACTTTTTTTTGCAAAAAATGTTTCGACATACTATACTATGACTTTTTTTGCAAAAAATGTCAACATACTATACTATGACTTTTTTTTGCAAAAAATCTCGACATACTATAGTATGACTTTTTTTTGCAAAAAATGTCGACATACTATACTATGACTTTTTTTTGCAAAAAATCTCGACATACTATACTATGACTTTTTTTTTCAAAAAATTTCGACATACTATACTATGACTTTTTTTGCAAAAAATTTCGACATACTATAGTATGACTTTTTTTTTCAAAAAATTTCGACATACTATACTATGACTTTTTTTTTTCAATAAATTTTTCGACATACTATACTATGACTTTTTTTGCAAAAAATGTCGACATACTATACTATCACTTTTTTTTGCAAAAAATTTCGACATACTATACTATGACTTTTTTTTGCAAAAAATGTCGACATACTATAGCTATGACTTTTTTTTGCAAAAAATTTCGACATACTATAATATGACGTTTTTTCTGCAAAAAATTCGACATACTGTACTATGACTTTTTTTCCCAAAAAAATTTCGACATACTATACTATGACTTTTTTTTGCAAAAACTTTCGAAATACTATACTGACTTTTTTTGCAAAAAATTTCGACATGTTATAGTATGACTTTTTTTTACAAAAAATCGCGACATGCTATAGTATGACTTTTTTTTGCAAAAAATTTCGACATGCTATAGTATGACTCTTTTTTACAAAAAATCGCGACATGCTACAGTATGCCGATTTTTTCGTAACATGTTTCGACATACTATACTATGACTTTTTTCACAATATATTTCGACATACTATACTATGACTTTTTTTTGCCAAAAATTTCGACATGCTATAGTATGACTTTTTTTTGCAAAAAATTTCGACATACTATACTATGACTTTTTTTTGCAAAAAATTTCGACATGCTATACTATGACTTTTTTTTTTCAATAAATGTTTCGACATACTATACTATGACTTTTTTTGCAAAAAATGTTGACATACTATACTATGACTTTTTTTTGCAAAAAATTTCGACATGCTATAGTGTGACTTTTCTTTGCAAAAAATTTCGACATACTATACTATGACTTTTTTTTGCAAAAAATTTCGACATACTATACAATGACTTTTTTTTTCAATAAATGTTCGACATACTATACTATGACTTTTTTTGCAAAAAATGTCGACATACTATACTATGACTTTTTTTTGCAAAAATTTCGACATACTATACTATGACTTTTTTTTGCAAAAAATTTCGACATACTATACTATGACTTTTTTTTGCAAAAAATTTCGACATACTATACTATGACTTTTTTTTGCAAAAAATTTCGACATACTATACTATGACTTTTTTTTGCCAAAGATTTCGACATACTATACTATGACTGTTTTTTGCAAAAAATTTCGACATGCTATACTATGACTTTTTTTTCAAAAAATTTCGACATATAATAGTATGACTTATTTTTGCAAAAAATGTCAAAATACTATACTATGACTTTTTTTGCAAAAAATTTCGACATACTATAGTATGACTTTTTTTTTTCAATAAATTTTTCGACATACTATACTATGACTTTTTTTGCAAAAAATGTCGACATACTATACTATGACTTTTTTTTGCAAAAAATTTCAACATGCTATACTATGACTTTTTTTTGCAAAAAATCTCGACATCCTATAGTATGACTTTTTTTCAAAAAATTTCGACATGCTATACTATGACTTTTTTTTTCAAAAAATTTCGACATACTATACTATGACTTTTTTTTGCCAAAAATTTCGACATACTATACTATGACTTTTTTTTGCCAAAAATTTCGACATACTATACTATGACTTTTTTTGCAAAAAATTTCGACATGCTATAGTATGACTTTTTTTTGCAAAAAATCTCGACATGCTATAATATGACTTTTTTTTGCAAAAAATTTCGACATACTATAGTATGACTCTTTTTTACAAAAAATCGCGACATGCTATAGTATGACTTTTTTCACAATATATTTCGACATACTATACTATGACTTTTTTTTGCAAAAAATTTCAACATGCTATACTATGACTTTTTTTTGCAAAAAATCTCGACATGCTATAGTATGACTTTTTTTCAAAAAATTTCGACATACTATACTATGACTTTTTTTTGCAAAAAATTTCGACATGCTATACTGTGACTTTTTTTTTTCAATAAATGTTTCGACATACTATACTATGACTTTTTTTGCAAAAAATGTCGACATACTATACTATGTCTTTTTTTTGCAAAAAATTTCAACATACTATACTATGACTTTTTTTTGCAAAAAAATTCGACATGCTATACTATGACTTTTTTTTGCAAAAAATCTCGACATACTATAGTATGACTTTTTTTTTTTAAAAATTTCGACATACTATACTATGACTTTTTTTTGCCAAAAATTTCGACATACTATACTATGACTTTTTTTCCAAAAAATTGCGACATACTATACTATGACTTTTTTTTGCCAAAAATTTCGACATACTATAGTATTACTTCTTTTTGTAAAAAATTTCGACATACTATACTATGACTTTTTTTTGCAAAAAATGTCAACATGCTATACTATGACTTTTTTTTGCAAAAAATCTCGACATGCTATAGTATGACTTTTTTTTTCAAAAAATTGACATACTATACTATGACTTTTTTTTGGAAAAAATTTCAACGTACTATACTATGACTTTTTTGCAAAAAATTTCGACATACTATACTATGACTTTTTTTTGCAAAAAATTTCAACATACTATACTATGACTTTTTTTTGCAAAAAATTTCGACATACTATACTATGACTTTTTTTTTCAATAAATGTTTCGACATACTATACTATGACTTTTTTTGCAAAAAATGTCGACATACTATACTATGACTTTTTTTTGCCAAAAATTTCGACATATTATACTATGACTTTTTTTTTACAAAAAATCGCGACATGCTATAGTATGACTTTTTTTTGAAAAAAATTTCGACATGCTATAGTATGACTCTTTTTTACAAAAAATCGCGACATGCTATAGTATGCCGATTTTTTCGTAACATTTTTCGACATACTATACTATGACTTTTTTTTGCCAAAAATTTCGACATACTATACTATGACTTTTTTTTGCCAAAAATTTCGACATACTATACTATGACTTCTTTTGCAAAAATTTTCGACATGCTATAGTATGACTTTTTTTTGCAAAAAATTTCGACATGCTATACTATGACTTTTTTTTACAAAAAATCGCGACATGCTATAGTATGACTTTTTTTTGCAAAAAATTTCGACATACTATACTATGACTTTTTTTGCAAAAAATTTCGACATGCTATAGTATGACTTTTTTTTGCAAAAAATTTCGACATACTATACTATAACTTTTTTTGCAAAAAATTTCGACATACTATACTATGACTTTTTTTTGCAAAAAATTTCGACACACTATACTATGACTTTTTTTTGCCAAAAATTTCGACACACTATACTATGACTTTTTTTTGCAAAAAATTTCAACAGACTATACTATGACTTTTTTTTGCCAAAAATTTCGACATACTATACTATGACTTTTTTTTGCCAAAAATTTCGACATACTATACTATGACTTTTTTTGCAAAAAATTTCGGCATGCTATAGTATGACTTTTTTTTGCAAAAAATCGCGACATGCTATAATATGACTTTTTTTTGCAAAAAATTTCGACATACTATAGTATCACTTTTTTACAAAAAATCGCGACATGCTATAGTATGACTTTTTTCACAATATATTTCGACATACTATACTATGACTTTTTTTTGCAAAAAATTTCAACATGCTATACTATGACTTTTTTTTGCAAAAAATCTCGACATGCTATAGTATTAATTTTTTTTAAAAAATTTCGACATACTATACTATGACTTTTTTTTGCAAAAAATTTCGACATACTATACTATGACTTTTTTTTGCAAAAAATTTCAACATACTATACTATGACTTTTTTTTTTCAATAAATGTTTCGACATACTATACTATGACTTTTTTTTGCCAAAAATTTCGACATACTATAGTATGACTTTTTTTTGCATAAAATTTCGACACACTATACTATGACTTTTTTTTTTCAATAAATGTTTCGACATACTATACTATGATTTTTTTCCAAAAAATTGCGACATACTATACCATAACTTTTTTTTGCAAAAAATGTCAACATGCTATACTATGACTTTTTTTTGCAAAAAATCTCGACATGCTATAGTATGACTTTTTTTTTCAAAAAATTGACGTACTATACTGTGACTTTTTTTTGCAAAAATTTCAACATACTATACTATGACTTTTTTTTGCAAAAAATTTCGACATACTATACTATGACTTTTTTTTGCAAAAAATTTCAACATACTATACTATGACTTTTTTTTGCAAAAAATTTCGACATACTATACTATGACTTTTTTTTGCAAAAAATTTCAACATACTATACTATGACTTTTTTTTGCAAAAAATTTCGACATGCTATAGTATGACTTTTTTTTGCAAAAAATTTCGACATACTATAGTATGACTTTTTTTTGCAAAAAATTTCAACATGCTATACTATGACTTTTTTTGGCAAAAAATCTCGACATGCTATAGTATGACTTTTTTTTCCAAAAATTTCGACATACTATACTATGACTGTTTTTTGCAAAAAATTTCGACATGCTATACTATGACTTTTTTTTTCAAAAAATTTCAACATACTATACTATGACTTTTTTTTTTCAATAAATGTTTCGACATACTATACTATGACTTTTTATTGCAAAAAATTTCGACATACTATACTATGACTTCTTTTTGCCAAAAATTTCGACATACTATAGTATAACTTTTTTTTGCACAAAATTTCGACATACTATACTATGACTTTTTTTTACAAAAAATTTCGACATACTATAGTATGACTTTTTTTTTTCATAAATGTTTCGACATACTATACTATGACATTTTTTGCAAAAAATTTCGACATACTATAGTATGACTTTTTTTTGCCAAAAATTTCGACATGCTATAGTATGACTTTTTTTTGCAAAAAATTTCGACATGCTATAGTATGACTTTTTTTTACAAAAAATCGCGACATGCTATAGTATGACTTTTTTTTGCAAAAAAATTTCGACATGTTATAGTATGACTTTTTTTTTACAAAAAATCGTGACATGCTATAGTATGACTTTTTTCCGTAAAATTTTTCGACATACTATACTATGACTTTTTCACAGTATATTTCGACATACTATACTATGACTTTTTTTTGCAAAAAATTTCGACATACTATACTATGACTTTTTTTTGCCAAAAGTTTCGACATGCTATACTATGACTTTTTTTTCCCAAAAATTTCGACATACTATACAATGACTTTTTTTGCAAAAAATTTCGATATACGATAGTATGACTTTTTTTTCAATTAATGTTTCGACATACTATACTATGACTTTTTTTGCAAAAAATGTCGACATCCTATACTATGACTTTTTTTGTAAAAAATTTCGACATACTATACTATGACTTTTTTTTGCAAAAAATATTGACATACTATAGTATGACTTTTTTTGCAAAAAATTTCGAAACATACTATACCCT
>CAKAOJ020001780.1:0-19525 GCA_916701645.2 Sebastolobus alascanus
TACCCCAAAACGATTTCTCTAGAAAATCAAAAGAACAAATTTAAAAAACTTTCTTAAAAAATGTTTCTTAAAAACCCCCAAAAAAAAAAAAATTTTAAGGGGAAAATAAAATTTTTTTTTATTTAAAAAGATTTTCTTCAACACAATTTATTTGGGTTAAACTTAAAAAAAGTAAAAAAACTTAAATTTTTCTTCCCAAAAAACCCGAAAACCATTTCTATCAAGAAACCTAAAAAAACTGTTTAAAGTGTCTTTCTTCCCAAAAACAACCCCGAAAAAGCAAATTTATAAAAACAAAAAATAACTTTTTGAAAAAGAAATTCCTTCAACAAAACTTATTTGATTAAACCTTAAAATTAATGTTAAAAAAACTATTTTAGTTTCTTTTTCCCTTTCCCCCGAACCATTTCTACTTAAAAAACTCAAGTAAAAATTTAAAAAGTGTCTTTCTTCCCAAACACAAAGATTTCATTAAAACCTCAAAAAGGATGATTTGAAAAGGGGGTTAAAATTTTTCAAACACATGAAATTTCATTAACTCAAAATAGGTTTTACAGGAACTTTTTTCAAATTTCTAAATTTTTCCTTCCCCAAAACAACCAACCATTTTTCAAAAAACTCAAAAAAACTTTTAAAGTGTCTTTCTTCCCAAACACAAAGATTTCATTAAAACCTCAAAAAGGATAAATTTAAGGGGAAAAAAATTTTTAATTTCACAAAAATTGTTTGCATAAAACTTTAAATAGTTATTTCAGGGAAACTCTTTTTCAAAATTTTTACTTTAAAAAATTTTCCTCCCAATCCACCCAAAACCCTTTCTTTCAGAAACCTAAAAATAAATGTTTAAAAGATTTTTTCTCCCAAACACAGATTTCATTAAAACCTCCAAAAAGTAAATTTAATTTTAAAAAGTTTTTTCCAATTTCACATGAAATGCCCAACATAATCCTTGAAACCCCGTTCATCAATAAAGTAGTTTAAAGTGTCTTTCTCTCCCAAAAACCCCCCAGAAACCAAATTTTTACTCAAAAAAACTCAAAAAGTAGACTGATTTGAAAAAGATGTCATTTTTTTCACAAACACATGTATTGCAATGAAAACCTGCAAAAAGGATGAATATGACAGGGAACATAATTTTTTAGATTTCACATAAGAATTACCCTTCAAGCATCGTATCTTCATTCTGAGCTTAATTCCATATAAACTCTAATGTTAAAAAAAAACTAGCTTAAAATGTCTTTCTCTCCCAATACCACCAGAAACGCATTTCTACTCAAAACACTCAAAAGTAGACAGATTTGAAAAAGATGTCATATCTTCACAAACACATGTATTGCATTGAAAACTTGCAAAAAAGGATGACTATGACGGGAACATAAATTTTTTCGGATTTCACATAGAATTGTTCTCCAAGCATCAACTCTTAATTCTGAGCTTAATTTCATGCTAAACTCTGCTATTCATCAAATACTAGCTTAAAGTATCTTTCTCTCCCAATACCACCCAGAAACGCATTTCTACTCAAGAAACACTCAAAAAGTAGACTGATTTGAAAAAGATGTCATTTCTTCACAAACATGTATTGCATTGAAAACTTGCAAAAAGGGTGAATATGACAGGGAACATCATTTTTTTCAGATTTCACATAAGAATTACCCTTTAAGCATCGAATCTTCATTCTGAGCTTATTCCATATGAAACTCTAATGTTAAAAAAAAACTAGCTTAAAGTGTCTTTCTTTCCCAATACCACTAGAAACGCATTTCTACTCAAGAAACACTCAAAAAGTAAACTGATTTGAAAAAAATGTCATTTCTTCACAAACACAAAGTATTGCATTTAAAACCTGCAAAATAGGATGAATATGACAGGGGAAAATAAAATTTTTTAGATTTCACATAAGAATTTCCTCCCAAACATCAAAACTTTATTCTGAGCTTATTTCATTTGAAACTCTTTTAAAATACTAGCTTAAAGGTCTTTCTCTCCCAATACCACCAAGAAACGCATTTCTACTCAAAAAACAATCAAAAAATAGACATTTGAAAAAGATGTCATTTCTCCCCAAACACATGTATTGCATTGAAAACCTGCCCAAAAAAGATGAATATGACGGAACATATTTTTTTCCAAATTTTACAAGAATTGTCCCCCAAGCATCAAATCCTTAAACCCGTTTCATCAAAAATAGTTTTAAAATTCTTTCTCTCCCAAAACCACCCAGAAACCAAATTTTTACTCAAGAAAAACTCAAAAAGTAGACTGATTTGAAAAAGATGTCATTTCTTCACAAAACATGTATTGCAATGAAAACCTGCAAAATAGGATGAATATGACAGGGAACATAAATTTTTCAGATTTCACATAAGAATTACCCTTCAAGCATCGATCTTCATTCTGAGCTTAAATTTCCCTATGAAACTCTAATGTTAAAAAAAAACTAGCTTAAAGTGTCTTTCTTCCCAATACCACCAGAAACGCATTTCTACTCAGAAACACTCAAAAGTAACGATTTGAAAAAATGTCATTCTTCACAAACACATGTATTGCATTGAAAACTTTCAAAAAAGGATGATATGACGGGAACATAAATTTTTTTGATTTCACATAGAATTGTTCTCCAAGCATCAATCTTAAATTTTGAGCTTAAATTTTATGTAAACTCTGCTATTCATCAAATACTAGCTTAAAGATCTTTCTCTCCCAAAAACCACCCAGAAACGCATTTCTACTCAAGAAACACTCAAAAATAAATGATTTGAAAAAATTTATTTCCACAAAACATGTATTGCATTGAAAACTTTCAAAAAGGGTGAATATGACAGGGGAAAATATTTTTTTTCAAATTTTACATAAAAATTCCCCCCAAGCCAATTTTAAATTTCCTTGAAACCTGTTAAAAAAAATAGTTAAAGTGTCTTTCTTTCCCAAACCACCAGAAACCATTTCTACTCAAGAAAACTCAAAAAGTAGACTGATTTGAAAAAGATGTCATTTCTTCACAAACACATGTATTGCATTTAAAACCTGCAAAATAGGATGAATATGACAGGGAACATAAATTTTTTAGATTTCACATAAGAATTACCCTCAAATCAAACTTCATTCTGACTTAATTCCAATGAAACCTAATGTTAAAAAAAAAAATAGCTTAAAGTTCTTTCTCTCCCAATACCACCCAGAAACGCATTTTTACTCAAAAAACACCAAAAGTAGACATTTGAAAAAGATGTCATTTCTTCACAAACACATGTATTGCATTGAAAACTTTCAAAAAAGGGTGAATATGACGGGAACATAAAAATTTTTTTTCACAAAATTTTCTCCCAAACATCAATCTTAAATTTTGAGCTTAATTTCATTAAACTCTGTTATCAAAAACTAGCTTAAAGTTCTTTCTCTCCCCAAAACCACCCAGAAACCATTTCTACTCAAGAAACACTCAAAAAGTAGACTGATTTGAAAAAGATGTCATTTTTTCACAAAACATGTATTGCATTGAAAACTTTCAAAATAGGATGAATATGACAGGGAACATCATTTTTTTTAGATTTCACATAAGAATTACCCTTCAAGCATCGAAACTTCATTCTGAGCTTATTCCATATGAAACTCTAATGTTAAAAAAAAAATAGCTTAAAGTGTCTTTCTTTCCCAATACCACCAAAAGCATTTCTACTCAAAAAACACTCAAAAAGTAAACTGATTTGAAAAAAATGTCATTTCTTCACAAACACAAAGTATTGCATTGAAAACCTGCAAAAAGGGTGAATATGACAGGAACATAAATTTTTTTTGATTTCACATAAAAATTGTCCCCCAAGCATCAAATCTTATTCTGAGCTTATTTCATTTAAACTCTGCTATTCATCAAATACTAGCTTAAAGGATCTTTCTCTCCCAATACCACCCAGAAACGCATTTCTACTCAAGAAACACTCAAAAAGTAACTGATTTGAAAAAATGTATTCTCCCCAAACACATGTATTGCATTGAAAACCTGCCCAAAAAAGATGAATATGACAGGAACATATTTTTTTTTAATTTTACATAGAATTGTCCTCCAAGCATCAAATCCTTGAAACCCTGTTCATCAAAAATAGTTTTAAAAGGTCTTTCTCTCCCAAAACCACCCAGAAACCAAATTTTTACTCAAGAAAACTCAAAAAGTAGACTGATTTGAAAAAAATGTCATTTCTTCACAAACACATGTATTGCAATGAAAACCTGCAAAAAAGGGTGAATATGACAGGGGAAAATAATTTTTCAATTTCACATAAAAATTCCCTCAAGCCATTTTAAATTTCCTTAAAAACCTTTTTAAAAAAAATATTTAAAATTTTTTCTCTCCCAAAACCACCCAGAAACCATTTCTACTCAAGAAAACTCAAAAAGTAGACTGATTTGAAAAAGATGTCATTTTTTCACAAAAACATGTATTGCATTTAAAACTTTCAAAATAGGATGAATATGACAGGGGAAAATCATTTTTTTCAGATTTCACATAAGAATTACCCTTCAAGCATCGAAACTTCATTCTGAGCTTATTCCCTATGAAACTCTAATGTTAAAAAAAAACTAGCTTAAAGTTCTTTCTTCCCAAACCACCGAAACGCATTTCTACTCAAAAAACACTCAAAAAATAGACTGATTTGAAAAAGATGTCATTTCTTCACAAACACATGTATTGCATTTAAAACCTGCAAAAAGGGTGAATATGACGGGGAAAATAATTTTTCGATTTCACATAAAAATTCTTCAAGCATCATCTTATTCTGAGCTTATTTCATTAAACTCTAAATTAAAAAAAACTAGCTTAAAGTTCTTTCTCTCCCAAACCACCAGAAACGCATTTCTACTCAAAACACTCAAAAGTAGACGATTTGAAAAAGATGTCATTCTTCACAAACACATGTATTGCATTGAAAACTTGCAAAAAAGGATGATATGACAGGGGAAAATAAAATTTTTTCGGGTTTCACAAGAATTTTCTCCCAAACATCAATCTTAAATTTTGAGCTTAAATTTTTTTAAACCTTTTAAAAACTAGCTTTAAAGTATTTTTTTCCCAAAAACCACCCAGAAACGCATTTCACTCAAGAAACACTCAAAAAGAAACTGATTTTAAAAAATGTCATTCTTCACAAACCTGATTTCATTAAAACCTCAAAATAGGTGAATTGACAAAAAATTTTTCAGATTTCACAAAAAATTGTCCCCAAGCATCAATCTTTATTTTGAGCTTCATTTCATTGAAACTCTGCATTCATCAAATACTAGCTTAAAGGATCTTTCTCTCCCAAAAACCACCCAAAACGCATTTTTTCTCAAGAAACACTCAAAAAGTAGACTGATTTGAAAAAGATGTCATTTCTCCCCAAACACATGTATTGCATTGAAAACCTGCAAAAAAAATGAATATGACATGGAACATAGTTTTTTCCAAATTTTACATAGAATTGTCCTCCAAGCATCAAATCCTTGAAACCCGTTTCATCAATAAAGTAGTTTAAAGTGTCTTTCTCTCCCAAAACCACCCAGAAACCAATTTTTACTCAAGAAAACTCAAAAAGTAGACTGATTTGAAAAAGATGTCATTTCTTCACAAACACATGTATTGCAATGAAAACCTGCAAAATAGGATGAATATGACAGGGAACATACATTTTTCAGATTTCACATAAGAATTACCCTTTAAGCATCGAAACTTCATTCTGAGCTTAAATTTCCCTATGAAACTCTAATGTTAAAAAAAAACTAGCTTAAAGTGTCTTTCTCTCCCAATACCACCTAGAAACGCATTTCTACTCAGAAACACTCAAAAGTAGACGATTTGAAAAAAATGTCATTCTTCACAAACACATGTATTGCATTGAAAACTTGCAAAAAAAGGGTGAATATGACGGGGAAAATAAATTTTTTTTGATTTCACATAGAATTGTTCTCCAAGCATCAAATCTTAATTCTGAGCTTAATTTCATCTAAAATCTGCTATTCATCAAATACTAGCTTAAAGTATCTTTCTCTCCCAAATACCACCCAGAAACCATTTCTACTCAAGAAACACTCAAAAAGTAGACTGATTTGAAAAAGATGTCATTTCTTCACGAAACATGTATTGCATTGAAAACTTGCAAAATAGGATGAATATGACAGGAACATCATTCTTTTTTAGATTTCACATAAGAATTACCCTTTAAGCATCGAATCTTCATTCTGAGCTTATTCCATATGAAACTCTAATGTTAAAAAAAAACTAGCTTAAAGTGTCTTTCTTTCCCAATACCACCGAAAACGCATTTCTACTCAAGAAACACTCAAAAAATAAACTGATTTGAAAAAAAAGTCATTTCTTCACAAACACAAAGTATTGCATTGAAAACCTGCAAAATAGGATGAATATGACAGGGAACATAATTTTTTTAGATTTCACATAAGAATTGTCCCCCAAGCATCAATCTTTATTCTGAGCTTCATTTCATTGTGAAACTCTGCTATTCATCAAATACTAGCTTAAAGGATCTTTCTCTCCCAATACCACCCAGAAACGCATTTTCTAAAAAAAAAATCAAAAAAAAAAAAAACAAAACCCCTTTCAAAAAGGGGGGGGGGGGGGGGGGGGGGGGGGGGGGGGGGGGGGGGGGGGGGGGGGGGGGGGGGGGGGGGGGTTTTTTTTTTTTTTTTTTTTTTTTTTTTTTTTTTTTTTTTTTTTTTTTTTTTTTTTTTTTTTTTTTTTTTTTTTTTTTTTTTTTTTTTTTTTTTTTTTTTTTTTTTTTTTTTTTTTTTTTTTTTTTTTTTTTTTTTTTTTTTTTTTTTTTTTTTTTTTTTTTTTTTGAAAAATTTTCAATGAAAACTTAAATTTTTAAAAAAAAACAAAGGGCTTTTTTAAAAAACTAAAACCCCTTTTCTCCCAAACCCCCAAAAATTTCATTTTAAAAATAAAAAAACATTTTTAAAAATTTTTTTTTAAAAAAATGAGATTTAAATTTTAAAAAAATGAATTTTAAAAATTTTTTTTAAAAAATTAAATTTTTAAAAAAACCAAAATAAATCATTTAAAATTTTTTCCCCAAAAAAAAAAATTTTTTCCCCAAAAAACAAGAAAATTTAAAAAAATTTTTAAAAATAATTTTAAAAAAAACTTTTGAAAATTAAGAAAACTTTTTAGTAATAAAAACCCCCAAATCAATTTCATTTGAATTTTTAAAAGAATTAAAAAAATTTTTAAATTTTTTAAAAAAACCCCCGAAAGTTTTTCTCAAAAAAAAAAAAATATTAAAAAAAATATTTAAAAATTTTTCTTCCCCAAACCACCAAAAGATTCTTAAAAAATCAAAAACATTTTTTTTTAAATTTCAAAAAAATTTTTAAGAAAAAATAAATTTTTTTTTTAAAATTTTTTTCAAATTTAAAATTTTTCCCAAATCACCCAAAACGATTTTAAAACAAAAAACCTTTTTTAAATACAAAAACTTTCTTCCCAAAAACAAAAAATTTTAAAATTTAAAAAAAAATTTTTGGGGAAAATTTTTTTTCAAAAAATTTTTAAAACCCCTTTTTTAATTTCAAAAATTTTTTAAAAAAACTTTTAAAACCCCTTTCAATTTAAAAAACTTTCTTAAAAATTTTTTAAAAAAAAAAAAAGCTTTCTTCAAACCCCAAAAAAATTTTAAAAAACAAAAAAAAATAAGAAAAATTTTTTCACAAAAATTAATCTAAACAAAATTTTCAATTTCATTGGGAAATTTTTCATCAAATCTATTAAGGCTTTTCTCCCAAATACCGAAACCATTTCTTTCAAAAAACCCCAAAAGTAACTTTTAAAAAGATCTTTCCCAAACACATGTATTGCATTGAAAACTGCCAAAAAAGATGAATATGACATGGAACATAGTTTTTTTCCAATTTCACATGAGAATTGTCCTCCAAGCATCAAATCCTTGAAACCCGTGTTCATCAATAAAGTAGTTTAAAGTGTCTTTCTCTCCAAAACCACCAGAAACCAATTTCTACTCAAGAAAACTCAAAAAGTAGACTGATTTGAAAAAGATGTCATTTCTTCACAAACACATGTATTGCAATGAAAACCTGCAAAATAGGATGAATATGACAGGGAACATAAATTTTTCAGATTTCACATAAGAATTACCCTTCAAGCATCGTATCTTGATTCTGAGCTTAATTCCATATGAAACTCTAATGTTAAAAAAAAACTAGCTTAAAGTGTCTTTCTCTCCCAATACCACCTAGAAACGCATTTCTACCCAGAAACACTCAAAAGTAGACTTTGAAAAAGATGTCATATCTTCACAAACACATGTATTGCATTGAAAACTTGCAAAAAGGATGACTATGACGGGAACATAAATTTTTATTTCACATAGAATTGTTCTCCAAGCATCAACTCTTAATTCTGAGTTAATTTCATGCTAAACTCTGCTATTCATCAAATACTAGCTTAAAGTATCTTTCTCTCCAAATACCACCCAGAAACGCATTTCTACTCAAGAAACACTCAAAAAGTAGACTGATTTGAAAAAGATGTCATTTCTTCACGAATACATGTATTGCATTGAAAACTTGCAAAAAGGATGAATATGACAGGGAACATCATTCTTTTTCAGATTTCACATAAGAATTACCCTTCAAGCATCGAATCTCATTCTGAGCTTATTCCATATGAAACTCTAATGTTAAAAAAAAACTAGCTTAAAGTGTCTTTCTTTCCCAATACCACCGAGAAACGCATTTCTATCAAGAAACACTCAAAAAGTAAACTGATTTGAAAAAAATGTCATTTCTTCACAAACACATATGTATTGCATTGAAAACCTGCAAAATAGGATGAATATGACAGGGAACATAATTTTTCAGATTTCACATAAGAATTGTCCTCCAAGCATCAAATCTTTATTCTGAGCTTCATTTCATTGTGAAACTCTGCTATTCATCAAATACTAGCTTAAAGGATCTTTCTCTCCCAATACCACCCAGAAACGCATTTCTACTCAAGAAACACTCAAAAAGTAGACTGATTTGAAAAGATGTCATTCTCCCAAACACTGAGCATTAAAAATCCCAAAAAAATAAATGACATGGGAAAAGTTTTTTTTTCCAACACATGGAAATTTTCCTAACTCAAATTTTAAACCCCGGCATAATTGTTTAAATGTTTTTCTCCCAAAAAACCCAAAAACCCAATTTTTACTAAAAAACTAAAAATGCTATTTAAAAAATTCTTTCTTAAAAACTTTTCAAAAAACCCAAAAAATTATCAGGGGGCATAAATTTTTTTATTTAAAAGAAATTTCCCCTTTAACATGTATTTCATTTGAAATTCCAATGAAAAAATTTAAAAAAAACTTTAAAGGTTTTTTCCCCCCAATACCCCTAGAAAAAATTTCATCGAAAATCAAAATAACAAATTTAAAAAACTACTTAAAAAATGTTTCTTAAAAACCCAAAAAAAAATTATAGGGGGCATAAATTTTTTTTTATTTAAAAATTTTCTCCAACAAACCTTAAATTTGGGTTAACTGCAAATTGTATTATAAAAACTTTAAATTTTTCTTCCCAAATCCCCCAGAAAAAATTTTCTAAAAAACATAAAAAAAAACTGTTTAAAAAATTCTTTCTTAGAAAACTTTTCAAAAAACCCAAAAAGGATTATCAGGGGGCATCATTTTTTTTTATTTAAAAGAAATTCCCCAACACAATTTCATTTGAATTTTTTAAGAAATTAATGAAAAAAAATATTAAAGGTTTTTTTTCCCAATAACCCCGGAAAACCTTTCATCAAAAAATAAAAAATCTTTTAAAAAAACACCAAAACCAAAATTTATTCAGAAAACCCCAAAAAGGATGAAAATTTAAAAATAAATTTTTTAACACATGAAATTTTCCTAACTCAAATTTTATTCGACTTCATTTTTTAAATTCACATAAATACCTTAAAATCTTTTCTCCCAATCCAAAAACCATTTTAAAAAAACTCAAAAAATGCTTTTAAAAAGACATTTTTCCAAAACACTTAGTTGAAAATGAAAAAAAATGAAAATCAAACAAGTTTTTTTTAAAATTTTTAAGAGAATTGCCCCAACATAAATTTCCCCTTTCACAAAAAATGTTTAAAATTTTTTCCCCTAAAAACCCCCCCCAAAAAATTTTATAAGAAAAAAACAAAAATAGCTTTTAAAAAAATGTTTTCTTCCAACCCCAGATTCAATAAAACCTCAAAAAGGATGAAAATTTAAAAATAAAATTTTTTAACACATAAGAAATTTCCCCTTTAAATGATTTATTCGGCTTAAATTCCTTTCAATTTAAAAAAAAATACTTAAAATGTTTTTTCTCCCAAAACCATAGAAACCATTTTAAAAACACTAAAAATGCTTTTTTCATACCAAAACCATTATTCAGAAAACTTCAAAAAAGGTAAATTTAGGGGAAAAAATTTTTTCTTTTACAAAATTGTTCTAACTCAAAAATTTTAAATTTTGACTTTAAATTTTCAAATTCACATAAATTCTTAAAATATCTTTTCTCCCAAAACCCCCCGAAACCTTTTTTTTCAAAAAACTCAAAAAAAACTTTTAAAAAACACCAGAAACATTATTCAGAAAACTTCAAAAAGGATGAAAATTTAAGGGGTCATTTTTTTCAACACATGAAATTCCCCCCAACTCAAATTTTATTTTTAATGAAAATTTTTTAAAAAAAAAAAAATTAAATGTCCTTTTCCCCCTAACCCCGAAACCTTTCATCAAAAAATAAAAAATCTTTTAAAAAAAACATTTCTTCAAAACACTAATTGATTTAAAAAGAAAAAGGGTGATTCAAACATAAAATTTTTAATTTTAATAAGAATTGCCCAACATAAATTTTTGACCCATTTGTTTAATTTTAAATGTTTTTTTCTTTTTTCCCCCCCCCAAGAAACCATTTTAAAAAAAAACTAAAAAATGCTTTTAAAAAGACATTTCTTCAAAACACTTTAGTTGAAAATGAAAAAGATGAAAATCAAACAAAATTTTTAATTTCAAAAAGAATTGCCCCAACATAAATTTTTTGACCCTTTTTTTTCCCCTCAAAAAAATATTTAAAAAAACTTTCTTCCCCAAAACCACCCAAAAAATTTCTCTCAAAAAAACCCAAAAAAAACGATTTAAAAAGACACTCAAAAAATGATTAAAAAACTCCCAAAAAAATGAAAATTTCAGGGGAAATTTTTTTAATTTACAAAGGGGAAATTTCCCTTTCCCAACACAAATTTCCTTAAACCTTTAAAAAATTTTAAATTTTTTTAAAAAAAACCCAAAACCTTTCTCCAAAAAACCAAAAAAGGCATTTAAAAAGACACTTTAAAAAATGATTAAAAAAATTTTAAAAAATATATGAGGGAACTAAATTTTTGATTTACAAAGAACTCAAATCATTTACTAGTTTTCCCTTAAACTTTTTAAAAAACTGTTAAATTCTTTCCTTCCCCAAAACCACCCAAAAGATTTCTCTCAAAAAAACCAAAAATAAAAGATTTTAAAAAAATGCTTTTAAAAAATGTATTCTTAAAACCAAAAAGGATGAAAATGCAAAAAAAAATTTTTTTTTATTTACATAGTTTTTTCCCAACATAATTTTTCAGCTTAAAAACCTTTAAACCCTTTTAAAAAAATAGTTAAAGTTCTTTCTTCCCAAAACCACCCAGAAACCATTTCTACTCAAGAAAACTCAAAAAGTAACTGATTTGAAAAAATGTCATTTCTTCACAAAACATGTATTGCATTTAAAACCTGCAAAATAGGATGAATATGACAGGGAACATATTTTTTTTAGATTTCACATAAGAATTCCCCCAAGCATCAAAACTTATTCTGAGCTTATTCCCTTGAAACTCTTTTAAAAAAAACTAGCTTAAAGGTCTTTCTTCCCAATACCACCAGAAACGCATTTCTACTCAAAAAACACTCAAAAAATAACTTTTAAAAAATTATTTCCAAAACAATGATTGATTGAAAATGCAAAAAAATAATTTTGGGGGAAAATAAATTTTTCCCAATTTTAATAAAAATTTTCCCCCAACATCAAAATTTTTTTTCCTTGAAACCCCTTTTTCAAAAAAAAAAGGCTTTCTCTCCCCAAAAAAACCCAAAAATTTTTTTGAAAATAAAAAGAGCTTTTAAAAAATGTATTTCTTAAAACCAATTGATGAAAACCGAAAAAATTTAAAACATAAATTTTTTTTTTTCACATGAATTTCCCCCCAAACTTAAATTTCTTTTTAAAAAAACCTTTTTTTTAAAAAAAAAAAGGCTTTCTCTCCCAAAAAACCCCCAAAAAACCATTTTAAAAGAAAAAAACAAAAAAGAATTTTAAAAAATGCAAAAAAAACAGACATAAAATTTTAAAAAATAAAATGCAACATAAATTTTTCGATTTTAATAAAAAACTCGCTTTATCAAAACTAGCTTAAATTAAAAATTTTTAAAAAAAAACAAAAATTTTTTTCTCCCAAAAAACCCCCAAAAAACGATTTTAAAAGAAAACCCCAAAAAATAGAGATTTTAAAAAGATGATTTTCCCCAAAACATTTTCAGAAAAATTCAAAAAAGGATAAATTCAACATAAAAATTTTTTGATTTCCCTAGAATTTTAAAAATCTTAAAATTTTCTTAAACCCAAAAAACCCTTTTAAAAAAACTCAAAGTTTTTTTAAAAAAAAGCATTTCTTCAAAAACACCAAAAAAAAATGATTAAAAAATGCATTTTTAAAAATGAGATTAAAATTTTTAAAATAAGAATTGCAAAAATAATTTTTTTTAGATTTCAATGAAACCTCAACATCAAAACTTATTTTCTTATTTTAAGAAACCTTTTAAAAAAACTCAAAGGCTTTTTTAATAACCCCCCCCAAAACCCTTTTTTCAAGAAAACCCCAAAAAAATGATTTTAAAAAAATTTTTTTTCCCAAACACATGAGATTGCCTCCAAAAAGATAAATCGGGGGCTTTTTTTAATTTAATGTTTCCTCCAACACAAATTTTTTCCTTTTGAAACCCTTTTAAAAAATGTTTTAAAGGTCTTTCTTCCCAAACCCCCCAGAAACCAAAACTCAAAAAAATAAAAAGGAAATATTTAAAAAATTCATTTTTCCCCAAAACCCTGTATTCATTTAAAATCCCAAAAAAATAATTAAAACTATTTTTTTCTTTCCTAAAAAACCCCCCCAAGCAAATCAAATCGAAACCGTTTAAAAAAAAAATTTTAAATGTTTTCCTTAAAACCCCAAAAAAATTTCTATAGAAAACCCAAAAATCATTTAAAAAGATTTTTCTTTCCCAAAAAAAATTATTCTGAAAATCAAAAAAATGTATACAAAAAATAAATTTTTTTTAAAACACAAAAGAAATTTCCTCAAGACATCAAATTTTGCTTAATTTAAAAAATCTTTTAAAAATAGCTTAAAACTTTCCTTAAAAAAACCCCGAAAACCCTTTTTCAGAAACACTAAAATAAAAATTTTAAAAAAATTTATTTTTTCACAAAAAAAATTTTTCATTGAAAACTTGAAAAAAAATAGCAAATTTTTTTCAAACACAAAAGAATTTTCCCCCAAGAAATCAAATTTTCTTATTTAAAATCTTTTAAAAACTAGCTTAAAATTTTTTTTAAAAAAACCAGAAAAATTTTTCAAAAAAATCAAAAAGAATGTTTAAAAAATTTTTTTTCCAAACTTATTCATTGAAAAATGCAAAAAAATAAATACAGGGAAAATTTTTTTTAATTTTTCAAAGAAATTTCCTCAAGACAAAACATTTTGATTTATTTGAAATTTTTAAAAACTAGCTTAAAACTTTCCCCAAAAAAAACCCCGAAAAATTTTTAAAAATCAAAAAGAATGTTTAAAAAATTTATTTTTTAAAAAAGTTTCATTAAAATTTAAAATGGTTTCAAACACACCCAAATTTTACTAAGAAACCTCAAATCAAAATTTAGATTATTTCTTAAACCTTTTAAAAACTGCAAAGGTTTTCCCCAAAACCCCCGAAAGATTTCCTTTAAGAAAAAAATCAAAAGAAACTATTTAAAAAATTATTTTTAAAACACAAAAGTTTCTTAAAAACCCCAAAAAAGATTATCAGGGGAAAAAAATTTTTTTTAAATTTAAAAAGAATTTTCCTCCCCAAACACAATTTCTTGAAACCCCCCAAAAAAATATAGAAAAATTTTTTTTTCCCAAAACCCCCCGAAACCAATTTTTACTAAAAAACTAAAAATGCTATTTAAAAAGAGTATTTCTTCCCAACCCCGACATTTAAAAATCAAAAAATAAATGACAGGGGAAAAAATTTTTTTTTAATTTTCATGAAATTCCCCCCAAAACTTTTAAAATTTGAAAACCCTTTTAAAAAAATTTTAAGGTTTTTTTTTCCCCAAAACCCCCCGAAACCATTTCTATCAAAAAAAACTCAAAAATAAAAAATTTTTAAAAAAATGTCTTTCTTCCAAACACAGATTCATAAAACCTCAAAAAGGATGATTGAAAAAATAAAATTTTTTAAACACATAGAAATTCTTAAACCTCAAAAGATTAATTATAAAACCTTTTTTTAAAAAATACTTAAAAAATTTTTCCTCCCAAAAACCACCCAAAAAAAATTTTTTCAGAAACCTCAAAAATAAAATTTAAAAAAATTCTTTCTTCACAAAAGATTCATTAAAACTTCAAAAAGGATGATTGAAAAAATTTTTTTTCAAACACATGAAATTTTAACTCAAAAATTTTATTATTTCATTAAAATTTTTAAAAAAAAAACTTAAATTCCTTTTTTTCCCCCTAACCCCGAAACCTTTCTATAAGAAAATAAAAAGTCTTTTAAAAAAAACATTTCTTCAAAACATTTAAAAGATTTAAAAAGAAAAAGGGTGAAAATTCAAACATATTTTTAATTTTAATAAGAATTCCCCAACAAATTTTAAATTTTCCTTGAAACCCTTTTTAAAAAATATTTTTGCTTTTTTCCCCAAAACCAGAAAAAACTACTAAGCCCCAAAAAAAAACATTTTAAAAAATTCTTTTTTTTAAAACACAAGTAGCATTGAAAACCTCAAAAAATGAAAATTTCAGGGGAAAAATTTTTTAAAAAAGAATTGCCCCAACATAAATTTTATTCTGATTTTTCGTAAAATCTTATTCATAAAAAACAGCTTTAAAATCTTTCCTTCCCCCTACCACCCAAAAGATTTCTCTCAAAAAAACCAAAAATAAATGATTTTAAAAAAATGTATTTTAAAAAATGTATTCTTAAAACCTGCCAAAAAAAAAAAATGAAAGGGAAATAGTTTTTTTAATTTTTAGAAATTTCCTAAGATAAAACCCTTAAACCGGTTTTTCAATAAAATTTTAAAACTTTTTAAAAACCCAAAAAATTTCTTCAAAAAAACCCAAAAAAAACGATTTAAAAAGACACTTTAAAAAATGATTAAAAAACCCCAAAAAATGAAAATTTAAGGGAACTAAATTTTTTTTATTTACAAAGAATTTTTCCCCGATTTCACTAGTTTTCCAATAAACTTAATTTAAAAAAACTGTTAAATTCTTTTCTCCCCCTACCACCCAAAAGATTTCTCTCCCCAAAAAAACAGAAAAAAAAATTTTACTTTAAAACACTTAGATTTAAAAATTTAAAAAGGGTGATTACAACATAAAATTTTTTGGACCAAAATTTTTTCCCGACAATTTTTTCAATTTCACTAAATTCTACATCAAATCCTTAAAACTTTCCTTCCCCAAAAAAAAAGCTTTTCTCAAAAAAACCAAAAATAAATAAAAAAAGTATTTTTAAAAAATGTATTCTTAAAACTTGCAAAAAATGAAATAAGGGGAAATCATTTTTTAAATTTCCAAAAAATTCCTTAAGATAACTTCACTGACTTATTCCAATTAAACTTAATTTTAAAAAAAAAACTTTTTTTTCTTTTCCCTCCCCAAACCACTAAAGAAACACTCAAAAATAAATGATTTAAAAAAAAATTTCTTCCAAAACAAAGTATTGCATTGAAAACCTGCAAAAAGGATGAATATGACGGGAACATAATTTTTCGATTTCACATAAAAATTGTCCCCCAAGCATCAAATCTTTTTTTTTGAGCTTATTTCATTTTAAACTCTGCTATTCATCAAAACTAGCTTAAAGGATCTTTCTCTCCCAATACCACCCAAAACGCATTTCTACTCAAGAAAAACTCAAAAAGTAGACTGATTTGAAAAAAATGTCATTTCTCCCCAAAACATGTATTGCATTGAAAACCTGCCCAAAAAGATGAATATGACAGGAAAATATTTTTTTTTTTAATTTCACATAGAATTTCCCCCAAGCATCAAAACCTTAAACCCCCGGTTATCAATAAATATTTAAACCCCCCCAAAACCCCCCCAATTTTTTTCCAAAAAAATCAAAAAGAACATTTTAAAAAAATTATTTTTAAAAAATGTATTCTAAAACCCAAAAAAGGATGAATAACGGGGGAAAAATTTTTAAACATAAAATTCCCTTCAACATGATTTCTTTTAGCAATCCCAAAAAATCTAAGTTAAAAAAATGTTAAATTCTTTCCTTCCCCCTACCACCCAAAAGATTTCTCTCAAAAAACCAAAAAGGCATTTAAAAAGACACTTTAAAAAATGATTAAAAACTTCAAAAAAAATGATAACGGGCAAAATTTTTTGGATTTACATAGTTTTTTCCCCAAATCAAATTTAATTCTAGCTTAATTTTTTAAACCGTTTCATCAAAATAGTTAAAGTTCTTTCTCTCCCAAATACCACCCAGAAACAATTTCTTCAAGACAATAAATTAGACTATTTAAAAGAATCATTATTCACAAATACTATTGATTATACTCAAATAATAGATAAGAAATATCAATCAGATCAACATAGACTTATTTTAAGATGTATTTCAAAACTATTGCATTGAAATCTTAAATTAAAAATAGAAAGATTTTTCTTTCAATTCCCCCAAAAAATACTCTAGAAACTCAATGACTTATTCAAAAACTCATATTTCAAAAACTATTTGATTACTTCAAAAAGAAATGCATTTCTAATTTCATCAAAAATAATTTTAAAAACTCATTTTTAAACACTTTATTCATTGTAAACTTAAAATAATAAGGAACTTTCTTCAATACACCAAAAGTCTCATAAAATCATTCTAAATACATATTTGAAAATTTTATTCTCAAACAGAAAATCTTTTTTCCAACCCCAAAACCATTACTGAACATCAAATTTACTTTAAAAGAATGTCATTTCCAAAAATTGCATTGAAACCTGCCAAAAAAATTAAACTGAATTTTTTCCAACCATAAATTTCCCCAATCAAAACTAAACCGTTCATCTATAAAAGTGTCTTTCTTCCAAAACCCAAAAATTTACTAACACAAATAAAAGTATATGATTTAAAACATTTTTCAACACATGATTCAAAACCTGCAAAATCTCATGAAAATACTAAATTCATTTACAAAAAAACCCTTAACATGTCTTTCATCTACCCTACCTAGAAACATTTTCTCAAAAAACACTAAAGTGTCTTTTGAAAAAAGCCACTCAAAACACATTTTTCATTGAAAACTGCAAAATAGGATAAAGACAACTTAAACCTGATTCAAAAATTGTCAAAAAAGCATATATCAAATTACTTAATTTAAATTTTTCCAAAATAACTTAAATGACTTTTTCAATTTCAACCCACATTTACTCAATAAAACTAAATGACAATATGACAGAACATTTCTTCCAAACATAAAATTGAAACTTAAAAAGATGTCATTTCGAATCATTATTTTAATTTCAAAAAGAATACTTAACAGGAACTTCATTCTTTTAACCTAAAAAATTATCTAAAACAAATAACTTAATGTCTTCTTCCCAATACATGAAACCATTTAAAAAAGAAAACTAAAAAGTCGATTTAAAAATTCTTCTCAAAACACATATTATTCATGAAACTGCAAAATAGTAATATCAAAAACATTTTTCAGATTTCACATAAGAATTACCCTTCAAGCATCAAATCTTTATTCTGAGCTTCATTTCATTGTGAAACTCTGCTATTCATCAAATACTAGCTTAAAGGATCTTTCTCTCCCAATACCACCCAGAAACGCATTTCTACTCAAGAAACACTCAAAAAGTAGACTGATTTGAAAAAGATGTCATATCTTCACAAACACATGTATTGCATTGAAAACTTGCAAAAAAGGATGAATATGACATGGAACATAGTTTTTTTCCAATTTCACATGAGAATTGTCCTCCAAGCATCAAATCCTTGAAACCCGTGTTCATCAATAAAGTAGTTTAAAGTGTCTTTCTCTCCCAAAACCACCCAGAAACCAATTTCTACTCAAGAAAAACTCAAAAAGTAGACTGATTTGAAAAAGATGTCATTTCTTCACAAACACATGTATTGCATTGAAAACCTGCAAAATAGGATGAATATGACAGGGAACATAAACTTTTCAGATTTCACATAAGAATTACCCGTTCAAGCATCGTACTTCATTCTGAGCTTAATTCCATATGAAACTCTAATGTTAAAAAAAAACTAGCTAAAGTGTCTTTCTCTCCCAATACCACCTAGAAACGCATTTCTACTCAGAACACTCAAAAGTAGACAGATTTGAAAAAGATGTCATATCTTCACAAACACATGTATTGCATTGAAAACTTGCAAAAAAGGATGACTTATGACGGGAACATAAATTTTTTCGGATTTCACATAGAATTGTTCTCCAAGCATCAACTCTTAATTCTGAGCTTAATTTCATGCTAAACTCTGCTATTCATCAAATACTAGCTTAAAGTATCTTTCTCTCAATATCACAGAACGCATTCTCTCAAGAAATCAAAAAACTTAAAAAATTATTTCTCAAAGAAAATGCTTAAATTTCCCAAAACGAAAAACTAAGTTTCTCTCAGAAAACCATAAAAGAATTACTTAAAAATATTTATTCCAAAATCATATAACTCAATAAAAAAACTAAAAAGTGAATCTTTTCAATTCACAGTAAAATTTTCCAAACACAAAAATGTAACTATTTAAAACTTTTAATACAAAATGATTCTAAAACATCAAATAGATAATTTTCTGAATAAATTTAAGCATTTCAATAAGAATTGCTCACAAAATTATTTGAATAATCATTGAAACTCTATATCAATAAACTTCAAAATATTTTTCCAACTCCCAGAAAACATTTCACAAGAAATCCTAAAAGATAATCTTGAAAAAGTCATTTCTCAAATACTATTCTTAAAACCTCAAAAAGAAATATAAGGAACATATTTTAAAGTTCATAAACCCAAATCAATCTATGATATTCATTGAAACTCGTTTAAAAAATACTTAAAGTCTTTCTTCCCAATACCACCAGAAACGCATTTCTACTCAAGAAACACTCAAAAGTAACTGATTTGAAAAAATGTCATTTCTCACAAACACATGTTATGAATCTAAAA
>CAKAOJ020001781.1:0-28262 GCA_916701645.2 Sebastolobus alascanus
ACTTCATCCAGTAGTAAAGATGTTTTTCATAGGTAGAAATTTGGAAATCAGTTCAGTTTCATTACAATTTTATGTGACTTTTTTTTTTTTTTTTTTTTAATTTAAAAAATAAATAAAAACAGATTAAAACCAACCATATTCTTTAAATGAAGAATTATTTTGAAAAACAAATTAGTAATTTGCAAATATTCAACGGAGTAGAGATTGTCAAGTGTGAGTGTATTGTAACAGCACACTTGAGGTGTCTACCCTAACTAGCCTAAGATTCCAGTAAGTGACATCATTAAAGGATGATGACATCACTGTAAAACATGAAAGAATATGTTTGTAGATTCTAAATAAACTTTCAAGAATGTGACATCATTGAAGGATGATGACATCAATGTATTGCATGAAAGAATATGAGTGAACATTCAAAATGGCATATTGACATTTGGAACTCAGTTCGGTTTCATTACAATTTCATGAGATTTTCTTTTTTTTTTTTTAAAGTTAAAAAATAAATAAATACAGATTAAAACCAACCATATTCTTTAAATGAAGCATTATTTTTAAAAACAAATAAGTAAGTTGCAAATATTCAACTAAGTTGAGATTGTCAAGTGTGAGTGTATTGTAACAGCACACTTGAGGTGTCTACCCTAACTAGCCTAACGTTCCAGTATGTGACATCATTAAAGGATGATGACATCACTGTATTACATGAAAGATTATTGTTTGAAGATTCTAAATAAACTTTCCAGAATCTGACATCATTGAAGGATGATGACATCACAAAACATGAAAGAATATGAGTGAACATTCTAAATAAACTTTCCAGTATGTGACACCATTAAAGGATGATGACATCAATATTCATGAAAGAATATGTATGAAAATTCTAAATAAACTTTCCAGAATGTGACATCATTAAAGGATGATGACATCACTGTATTACATGAAAGAATATGAGTGAACATTCTAAATAAACTTTCCAGTATGTGACATCATTAAAGGATGATGACATCAATATTCATGAAAGAATATGTATGAACATTCTAAATAAACTTTCCAGAATGTGACATCATTAAAGGATGATGACATCACTGTATTACATGAAAGAATATGAGTGAACATTCGAAATGGCATATTGACAACTAAATTTAAAAACGTTTTTAAAATACTTCATCCAGTAGTAAAGATGTTTTTCATAGGTAGAAATTTGGAAATCAGTTCAGTTTCATTACAATTTTATGGGATTTTTTTTTTTTAATTTAAAAAATAAATAAAAACAGATTAAAACCAACCATATTCTTTAAATGAAGAATTATTTTGAAAAACAAATTAGTAATTTGCAAATATTCAACGGAGTAGAGATTGTCAAGTGTGAGTGTATTGTAACAGCACACTTGAGGTGTCTACCCTAACTAGCCTAAGATTCCAGTAAGTGACATCATTAAAGGATGATGACATCACTGTATTACATGAAAGAATATGTTTGAAGATTCTAAATAAACTTTCCAGAATGTGACATCATTAAAGGATGATGACATCAATATTCATGAAAGAATATGTATGAACATTCTAAATAAACTTTCCAGACTGTGACATCATTAAAGGATGATGACCACATTGTATTACATGAAAGAATATGAGTGAACACACGAAATGGCATATTGACAACCAAATTTAAAAACGTTTTTAAAATACTTCATCCAGTGGTAAAGATGTTTTTCATAGGTAGAAATTTGGAAATCAGTTCAGTTTCATAACATTTTTATGGGATTTTTTTTTTTTTTTTTTTAATTTAAAAAATAAATAAAAACAGATTAAAACCAACCATATTCTTTAAATGAAGAATTATTTTGAAAAACAAATTAGCAATTTGCAAATATTCAACGGAGTAGAGATTGTCAAGTGTGAGTGTATTGTAACAGCACACTTGAGGTGTCTACCCTAACTAGCCTAACGTTCCAGTATGTGACATCATTGAAGGATGATGACATCACTGTAAAACATGAAAGAATATGTTTGTAGATTCTAAATAAACTTTCAAGAATGTGACATCATTGAAGGATGATGACATCAATGTATTGCATGAAAGAATATGAGTGAACATTCAAAATGGCATATTGACAACTAAATTTAAAAACGTTTTTAAAATTCTTCATCCAGTAGTAAAGAGTTTTTTCATAGGTAGAAATTTGGAACTCAGTTCGGTTTCATTACAATTTCATTAGATTTTCTCTTTTTTTTTTTAAAGTTAAAAAATAAATAAATACAGATTAAAACCAACCATATTCTTTAAATGAAGCATTATTTTTAAAAACAAATAAGTAAGTTGCAAATATTCAACTAAGGTAGAGATTGTCAAGTGTGAGTGTATTGTAACAGCACACTTGAGGTGTCTACCCTAACTAGCCTAACGTTCCAGTATGTGACATCATTAAAGGATGATGACATCACTGTAATACATGAAAGAACATGTTTGAAGTTTCTAAATAAACTTTCCAGAATGTGACATCATTAAACGATGATGACATCATTGTATTACATGAAAGAACATGTTTGAAGATTCTAAATAAACTTTCCAGAATGTGACATCATTAAAGGATGATGACATCAATATTCATGAAAGAATATGTATGAACATTCTAAATAAACTTTCCAGAATGTGACATTATTAAAGGATGATGACATCACTGTATTACATGAAAGAATATGAGTGAACATTCGAAATGGCATATTGACAACTAAATTTAAAAACATTTTTAAAATACTTCATCCAGTAGTAAAGATGTTTTTCATAGGTAGAAATTTGGAAATCAGTTCAGTTTCATTACAATTTTATGGGATTTTTTTTTTTTAATTTAAAAAATAAATAAAAACAGATCAAAACCAACCATATTCTTTAAATGAAGAATTATTTTGAAAAACATATAAGTAATTTGCAAATATTCAACGGAGTAGAGATTGTCAAGTGTGAGTGTATTGTAACAGCACACTTGAGGTGTCTACCCTAACTAGCCTAACGTTCCAGTATGTGACATCATTGAAGGATGATGACATCACTGTAAAATATGAAAGAATATGTTTGTAGATTCTAAATAAACTTTCAAGAATGTGACATCATTGAAGGATGATGACATCAATGTATTACATGAAAGAACATCTTTGAAGATTCTATATAAACTTTCCAGTATGTGACATCATTAAACGATGATGACATCATTGTATTACATGAAAGAATATGTTTGAAAATTCTAAATAAACTTTCCAGAATGTGACATCATTAAAGGATGATGACATCAATATTCATGAAAGAATATGTATGAACATTCTAAATAAACTTTCCAGACTGTGACATCATTAAAGGATGATGACCACATTGTATTACATGAAAGAATATGAGTGAACACACGAAATGGCATATTGACAACTAAATTTAAAAAAGTTTTTAAAATACTTCATCCAGTGGTAAAGATGTTTTTCATAGGTAGAAATTTGGAAATCAGTTCAGTTTCATTACAATTTTATGGGATTTTTTTTTTTTTTTTTTTTAATTTAAAAAATAAATAAAAACAGATTAAAACCAACCATATTCTTTAAATTAAGCATTATTTTGAAAAACAAATAAGTAAGCTGCAAATATTCAACTGAGTAGAGATTTTCAAGTGTGAGTGTATTGTAACAGCACACTTGAGGTGTCTACCCTAACTAGCCTAACGTTCCAGTATGTGACATCATTAAAGGATGATGACATCACTGTAATACATGAAAGAATATGTTTGAAGATTCTAAATAAACCTTCCAGAATGTGAAATCATTGAAGGATGAGGACATCACAAAACATGAAAGAATATGTTTGAAGATTCTAAATAAACTTTCCAGAATGTGACATCATTGAAGGATGATGACATCACTGTAATACATGAAAGAATATGAGTGAACGTTCAAAATAAACTTTCCAGAATGTGACATCATTGAAGGATGATGACATCACTGTAAAACATGAAAGAATATGTTTGTAGATTCTAAATAAACTTTCAAGAATGTGACATCATTGAAGGATGATGACATCAATGTACTGCATGAAAGAATATGAGTGAACATTCAAAATGGCATGTTGACAACTAAATTTAAAAACGTTTTTAAAATTCTTCATCCAGTAGTAAAGAGTTTTTTCATAGGTAGAAATTTGGAACTCAGTTCGGTTTCATTACAATTTCATGAGATTTTCTTTTTTTTTTTTTAAAGTTAAAAAATAAATAAATACAGATTAAAAACAACCATATTCTTTAAATGAAGCATTATTTTTAAAAACAAATAAGTAAGTTGCAAATATTCAACTGAGTAGAGATTGTCAGGTGTGAGTGTATTGTAACAGCACACTTGAGGTGTCTACCCTAACTAGCCTAAAGTTCCAGAAGGTGACATCATTAAAGGATGATGACATCACTGTATCACATGAAAGAACATGTTTGAAGATTCTAAATAAACTTTCCAGAATGTGACATCATTATACGATGATGACATCACTGTATTACATGAAAGAACATGTTTGAAGATTCTAAATAAACTTTCCAGAATGTGACATCATTGAAGAATGATGACATCACAAAACATGAAAGAATATGTTTGAAGATTCTAAATAAACTTTCAAGAATGTGACATCATTGAAGGATGATAACATCACTGTAATATAAGAAAGAATATGAGTGAACGTTCAAAATAAACTTTCCAGAATGTGACATCATTAAACGATGATGACATCACTGTATTACATGAAAGAACATGTTTGAAGATTCTATATAAACTTTCCAGAATGTGACATCATTAAACAATGATGACATCACTGTATTACATGAAAGAATATGTTTGAATATTCTAAATAAACTTTCCAGATTGTGACATCATTATACGATGATGACATCACTGTATTACATGAAAGAATATGTTTGAAGATTCGAAATAAACTTTCCAGAATGTGACATCATTGAAGAATGATGACATCACAAAACATGAAACAATATGAGTGAACATTCTAAATAAACTTTCAAGTATGTGACATCATTAAAGGATGATGACATCAATATTCATGAAAGAATATGTATGAACATTCTAAATAAACTTTCCCGAATGTGACATCATTAAAGGATGATGACATCAATATTCATGAAAGAATATGTATGAACATTCTAAATAAACTTTCCAGAATGTGACATCATTAAAGGATGATGACATCATTGTATAACATGAAAGAATATGTTTGAAGATTCTAAATAAACTTTCCAGAATGTGACATCATTAAAGGATGATGACATCAATATTCATGAAAGAATATGTATGAACATTCTAAATAAACTTTCCAGAATGTGACATCATTAAAGGATGATGACATCATTGTATTACATGAAAGAATATGAGTGAACATTCGAAATGGCATATTGACAACTAAATTTAAAAAAGTTTTTAAAATACTTCATCCAGTGGTAAAGATGTTTTTCATAGGTAGAAATTTGGAAATCAGTTCAGTTTCATTACAATTTTATGGGATTTTTTTCTTTTTTTTTTTAATTTAAAAAATAAATAAAAACAGATTAAAACCAACCATATTCTTTAAATGAAGAATTATTTTGAAAAACAAATTAGTAATTTGCAAATATTCAACGGAGTAGAGATTGTCAAGTGTGAGTGTATTGTAACAGCACACTTGAGGTGTCTACCCTAACTAGCCTAACGTTCCAGTATGTGACATCATTAAAGGATGATGACATCACTGTAATACATGAAAGAATATGTTTGAAGATTCTAAATAAACTTTCCAGAATGTGACATCATTAAACGATGATGACATCACTGTATTACATGAAAGAACATGTTTGAAGATTCTATATAAACTTTCCAGAATGTGACATCATTAAACGATGATGACATCACTGTATTACATGAAAGAATATGTTTGAAGATTCTAAATAAACTTTCCAGAATGTGACATCATTAAAGGATGATGACATCAATATTCATGAAAGAATATGTATGAACATTCTAAATAAACTTTCCAGAATGTGACATCATTAAAGGATGATGACATCATTGTATTACATGAAAGAATATGAGTGAACATTCGAAATGGCATATTGACAACTAAATTACATTCGAAATGGCATATTGACAACTAAATTTAAAAACGTTTTTAAAATACTTCATCCAGTGGTAAAGATGTTTTTCATAGGTAGAAATTTGGAAATCAGTTCAGTTTCATTACAATTTTATGGGATTTTTTTTTTTTTTTTTAATTTAAAAAATAAATAAAAACAGATTAAAACCAACCATATTCTTTAAATGAAGAATTATTTTGAAAAACAAATTAGTAATTTGCAAATATTCAACTCAGTAGAGATTGTCAAGTGTGAGTGTATTGTAACAGCACACTTGAGGTGTCTACCCTAACTAGCCTAACGTTCCAGTATGTGACATCATTAAAGGATGATGACATCACAATACATGAAAGAATATGTTTGAAGATTCTAAATACTTTCAAGAATGTGACATCATTGAAGGATGATGACATCACTGTAATACATGAAATAATATGAGTGAACGTTCAAAATAAACTTTCCAGAATGTGACATCATTAAACGATGATGACATCACTGTATTACATGAAAGAATATGTTTGAAGATTCTAAATAAACTTTCCAGAATGTGACATCATTAAAGGATGATGACATCAATATTCATGAAAGAATATGTATGAACATTCTAAATAAACTTTCCAGAATGTGACATCATTGAAGGATGATGACATCACTGTAAAACATGAAAGAATATGTTTGTAGATTCTAAAAAAACTTTCAAGAATGTGACATCATTGAAGGATGATGACATCACTGTATTGCATGAAAGAATATGAGTGAACATTCAAAATGGCATTTTGACAACTAAATTTAAAAACGTTTTTAAAATTCTTCATCCAGTAGTAAAGAGTTTTTTCATAGGTAGAAATTTGGAACTCAGTTCGGTTTCATTACAATTTCATGAGATTTTCTTTTTTTTTTTTTTAAAGTTAAAAAATAAATAAATACAGATTAAAAACAACCATATTCTTTAAATGAAGCATTATTTTTAAAAACAAATAAGTAAGTTGCAAATATTCAACTGAGTAGAGATTGTCAAGTGTGAGTGTATTGTAACAGCACACTTGAGGTGTCTACCCTAACTAGCCTAACGTTCCAGAATGTGACATCATTAAAGGATGATGACATCACTGTAATACATGAAAGAACATGTTTGAAGATTCTAAATAAACTTTCCAGAATGTGACATCATTAAACAATGATGACATCATTGTATTACATGAAAGAACATGTTTGAAGATTCTAAATAAACTTTCCAGAATGTGACATCATTATACGATGATGACATCACTGTATTACATGATAGAATATGTTTGAAGATTCTAAATAAACTTTCCAGAATGTGACATCATTGAAGGATGATGACATCACAAAACATGAAAGAATAGGAGTGAACATTCTAAATAAACTTTCCAGTTTGTGACATGAATAAACGATGATGACATCACTGTATTACATGAAAGAATATGTTTGAAGATTCTAAATAAACTTTCCAGAATGTGACATCATTGAAGGATGATGACATCACAATACATGAAAGAATATGAGTGAACATTCTAAATAAACTTTCCAGTATGTGACATCATTAAAGGATGATGACATCAATATTCATGAAAGAATATGTATGAACATTCTAAATAAACTTTCCAGAATGTGACATCATTAAAGTATGATGACATCAATATTCATGAAAGAATATGTATGAACATTCTAAATAAACTTTCCAGAATGTGACATCATTAAAGGATGATGACATCATTGTATAACATGAAAGAATATGTTTGAAGATTCTAAATAAACTTTCCAGAATTTGACATCATTAAAGGATGATGACATCAATATTCATGTAAGAATATGTATGAACATTCTAAATAAACTTTCCAGAATGTGACATCATTAAAGGATGATGACATCATTGTATTACATGAAAGAATATGAGTGAACATTCGAAATGGCATATTGACAACTAAATTTAAAAAAGTTTTTAAAATACTTCATCCAGTGATAAAGATGTTTTTCATAGGTAGAAATTTGGAAATCAGTTCATTTTCATTACAATTTTATGGGATTTTTTTTTTTTTTTTTTTTAATTTAAAAAATAAATAAAAACAGATTAAAACCAACCATATTCTTTAAATGAAGAATTATTTTGAAAAACAAATTAGTAATTTGCAAATATTCAACTAAGTAGAGATTGTCAAGTGTGAGTGTATTGTAACAGCACACTTGAGGTGTCTACCCTAACTAGCCTAACGTTCCAGTATGTGACATCATTAAAGGATGATGACATCACAATACATGAAAGAATATGTTTGAAGATTCTAAATTAACTTTCAAGAATGTGACATTTTGAAGGATGATGACATCACTGTAATACATGAAAGAATATGAGTGAACGTTCAAATAAACTTTCCAGAATGTGACATCATTAAACGATGATGACATCACTGTATTACATGAAAGAATATGTTTGAAGATTCTAAATAAACTTTCCAGAATGTGACATCATTAAAGGATGATGACATCAATATTCATGAAAGAATATGTATGAACATTCTAAATAAACTTTCCAGAATGTGACATCATTGAAGGATGATGACATCACTGTAAAACATGAAAGAATATGTTTGTAGATTCTAAATAAACTTTCAAGAATGTGACATCATTGAAGGATGATGACATCAATGTATTGCATGAAAGAATATGAGTGAACATTCAAAATGGCATTTTGACAACTAAATTTAAAAACGTTTTTAAAATTCTTCATCCAGTAGTAAAGAGTTTTTTCATAGGTAGAAATTTGGAACTCAGTTCGGTTTCATTACAATTTCATGAGATTTTCTTTTTTTTTTTTTAAAGTTAAAAAATAAATAAATACAGATTAAAACCAACCATATTCTTTAAATGAAGAATTATTTTGAAAAACAAATTAGTAATTTGCAAATATTCAACTCAGTAGAGATTGTCAAGTGTGAGTGTATTGTAACAGCACACTTGAGGTGTCTACCCTAACTAGCCTAACGTTCCAGTATGTGACATCATTAAAGGATGATGACATCACAATACATGAAAGAATATGTTTGAAGATTCTAAATAAACTTTCAAGAATGTGACATCATTGAAGGATGATGACATCACTGTAATACATGAAAGAATATGAGTGAACGTTCAAATAAACTTTCCAGAATGTGACATCATTAAACGATGATGACATCACTGTATTACATGAAAGAACATGTTTGAAGATTCTATATAAACTTTCCAGAATGTGACATCATTAAAGGATGATGACATCACTGTATTACATGAAAGAATATGTTTGAAGATTCTAAATAAACTTTCCAGAATGTGACATCATTAAAGGATGATGACATCAATATTCATGAAAGAATATGTATGAACATTCTAAATAAACTTTCCAGAATGTGACATCATTAAAGGATGATGACATCATTGTATATCATGAAAGAATATGAGTGACCATTCGAAATGGCATATTGACAACTAAATTTAAAAATGTTTTTAAAATACTTCATCCAGTGGTAAAGATGTTTTTCATAGATAGAAATTTGGAAATCAGTTCAGTTTCATTACAATTTTATGGGATTTTTTTCTTTTTTTTTTTAATTTAAAAAATAAATAAATACAGATTAAAACCAACCATATTCTTTAAATGAAGAATTATTTTGAAAAACAAATTAGTAATTTGCAAATATTCAACGGAGTAGAGATTGTCAAGTGTGAGTGTATTGTAACAGCACACTTGAGGTGTCTACCCTAACTAGCCTAACGTTCCAGTATGTGACATCATTAAAGGATGATGACATCACAAAACATGAAAGAATATGAGTGAAGATTCTAAATAAACTTTCCAGAATGTGACATCATTGAAGGATGATGACATCACAAAACATGAAAGAATATGAGTGAACATTCTAAATAAACTTTCCAGTATGTGACATCATTAAACGATGATGACATCACTGTATTACATGAAAGAACATGTTTGAAGATTCTATATAAACTTTCCAGAATGTGACATCATTAAACGATGATGACATCACTGTATTACATGAAAGAATATGTTTGAAGATTCTATATAAACTTTCCAGAATGTGACATCATTAAACGATGATGACATCACTGTATTACATGAAAGAATATGTTTGAAGATTCTAAATAAACTTTCCAGAATGTGACATCATTAAAGGATGATGACATCAATATTCATGAAAGAATATGTATGAACATTCTAAATAAACTTTCCAGAATGTGACATCATTGAAGGATGATGACATCACTGTAAAACATGAAAGAATATGTTTGTAGATTCTAAATAAACTTTCAAGAATGTGACATCATTGAAGGATGATGACATCAATGTATTGCATGAAAGAATATGAGTGAACATTCAAAATGGCATTTTGACAACTAAATTTAAAAACGTTTTTAAAATTCTTCATCCAGTAGTAAAGAGTTTTTTCATAGGTAGAAATTTGGAACTCAGTTCGGTTTCATTACAATTTCATGAGATTTTCTTTTTTTTTTTTTAAAGTTAAAAAATAAATAAATACAGATTAAAACCAACCATATTCTTTAAATGAAGAATTATTTTGAAAAACAAATTAGTAATTTGCAAATATTCAACTCAGTAGAGATTGTCAAGTGTGAGTGTATTGTAACAGCACACTTGAGGTGTCTACCCTAACTAGCCTAACGTTCCAGTATGTGACATCATTAAAGGATGATGACATCACAATACATGAAAGAATATGTTTGAAGATTCTAAATAAACTTTCAAGAATGTGACATCATTGAAGGATGATGACATCACTGTAATACATGAAAGAATATGAGTGAACGTTCAAAATAAACTTTCCAGAATGTGACATCATTAAACGATGATGACATCACTGTATTACATGAAAGAATATGTTTGAAGATTCTAAATAAACTTTCCAGAATGTGACATCATTAAACGATGATGACATCACTGTATTACATGAAAGAATATGTTTGAATATTCTAAATAAACTTTCCAGATTATGACATCATTATACGATGATGACATCACTGTATTACATGAAAGAATATGTTTGAAGATTCGAAATAAACTTTCCAGAATGTGACATCATTGAAGAATGATGACATCACAAAACATGAAAGAATATGAGTGAACATTCTAAATAAACTTTCCAGTATGTGACATCATTAAAGGATGATGACATCAATATTCATGAAAGAATATGTATGAACATTCTAAATAAACTTTCCAGAATGTGACATCATTAAAGGATGATGACATCATTGTATAACATGAAAGAATATGTTTGAAGATTCTAAATAAACTTTCCAGAATGTGACATCATTAAAGGATGATGACATCAATATTCATGAAAGAATATGTATGAACATTCTAAATAAACTTTCGAGAATGTGACATCATTAAAGGATGATGACATCATTGTATAACATGAAAGAATATGTTTGAAGATTCTAAATAAACTTTCCAGAATGTGACATCATTAAAGGATGATGACATCATTGTATATCATGAAAGAATATGAGTGACCATTCGAAATGGCATATTGACAACTAAATTTAAAAATGTTTTTAAAATACTTCATCCAGTGGTAAAGATGTTTTTCATAGGTAGAAATTTGGAAATCAGTTCAGTTTCATTACAATTTTATGGGATTTTTTTCCTTTTTTTTTTAATTTAAAAAATAAATAAAAACAGATTAAAACCAACCATATTCTTTAAATGAAGAATTATTTTGAAAAACAAATTAGTAATTTGCAAATATTCAACTCAGTAGAGATTGTCAAGTGTGAGTGTATTGTAACAGCACACTTGAGGTGTCTACCCTAACTAGCCTAACGTTCCAGTATGTGACATCATTAAAGGATGATGACATCACAAAACATGAAAGAATATGAGTGAACATTCTAAATAAACTTTCCAGTATGTGACATCATTAAACGATGATGACATCACTGTATTACATGAAAGAACATGTTTGAAGATTCTATATAAACTTTCCAGAATGTGACATCATTAAACGATGATGACATCACTGTATTACATGAAAGAATATGTTTGAAGATTCTATATAAACTTTCCAGAATGTGACATCATTAAACGATGATGACATCACTGTATTACATGAAAGAATATGTTTGAAGATTCTAAATAAACTTTCCAGAATGTGACATCATTAAAGGATGATGACATCAATATTCATGAAAGAATATGTATGAACATTCTAAATAAACTTTCCAGAATGTGACATCATTGAAGGATGATGACATCACTGTAAATCATGAAAGAATATGTTTGTAGATTCTAAATAAACTTTCAAGAATGTGACATCATTGAAGGATGATGACATCAATGTATTGCATGAAAGAATATGAGTGAACATTCAAAATGGCATTTTGACAACTAAATTTAAAAACGTTTTTAAAATTCTTCATCCAGTAGTAAAGAGTTTTTTCATAGGTAGAAATTTGGAACTCAGTTCGGTTTCATTACAATTTCATGAGATTTTCTTTTTTTTTTTTTAAAGTTAAAAAATAAATAAATACAGATTAAAACCAACCATATTCTTTAAATGAAGAATTATTTTGAAAAACAAATTAGTAATTTGCAAATATTCAACTCAGTAGAGATTGTCAAGTGTGAGTGTATTGTAACAGCACACTTGAGGTGTCTACCCTAACTAGCCTAACGTTCCAGTATGTGACATCATTAAAGGATGATGACATCACAATACATGAAAGAATATGTTTGAAGATTCTAAATAAACTTTCAAGAATGTGACATCATTGAAGGATGATGACATCACTGTAATACATGAAAGAATATGAGTGAACGTTCAAAATAAACTTTCCAGAATGTGACATCATTAAACGATGATGACATCACTGTATTACATGAAAGAACATGTTTGAAGATTCTATATAAACTTTCCAGAATGTGACATCATTAAACGATGATGACATCACTGTATTACATGAAAGAATATGTTTGAAGATTCTAAATAAACTTTCCAGAATGTGACATCATTAAACGATGATGACATCACTGTATTACATGAAAGAATATGTTTGAATATTCTAAATAAACTTTCCAGATTATGACATCATTATACGATGATGACATCACTGTATTACATGAAAGAATATGTTTGAAGATTCGAAATAAACTTTCCAGAATGTGACATCATTGAAGAATGATGACATCACAAAACATGAAAGAATATGAGTGAACATTCTAAATAAACTTTCCAGTATGTGACATCATTAAAGGATGATGACATCAATATTCATGAAAGAATATGTATGAACATTCTAAATAAACTTTCCAGAATGTGACATCATTAAACGATGATGACATAATTGTATTACATGAAAGAACATGTTTGAAGATTCTATATAAACTTTCCAGAATGTGACATCATTAAACGATGATGACATCACTGTATTACATGAAAGAATATGTTTGAAGATTCTAAATAAACTTTCCAGAATGTGACATCATTGAAGGATGACATCACAAAACATGAAAGAATATGAGTGAACATTCTAAATAAACTTTCCAGTTTGTGACATGATTAAACGATGATGACATAACTGTATTACATGAAAGAACATGTTTGAAGATTCTATATAAACTTTCCAGAATGTGACATCATTAAACGATGATGACATCACAAAACATGAAAGAATATGAGTGAACATTCTAAATAAACTTTCCAGAATGTGACATCATTGAAGAATGATGACATCACAAAACATGAAAGAATATGAGTGAACATTCTAAATAAACTTTCCAGAATGTGACATCATTGAAGGATGATGACATCAATATTCATGAAAGAATATGTATGAACATTCTAAATAAACTTTCCAGAATGTGACATCATTAAAGGATGATGACATCACTGTATTACATGAAAGAATATGAGTGAACATTCGAAATGGCATATTGACAACTAAATTTAAAAACGTTTTTAAAATACTTCATCCAGTAGTAAAGATATTTTTCATAGGTAGAATTTGGAAATCAGTTCAGTTTCATTACAATTTTATGGGATTTTTCTTTTTTTTTTTTTAATTTAAAAAATAAATAAAAACAGATTAAAACCAACCATATTCTTTAAATGAAGAATTATTTTGAAAAACAAATTAGTAATTTGCAAATATTCAACTCAGTAGAGATTGTCAAGTGTGAGTGTATTGTAACAGCACACTTGAGGTGTCTACCCTAACTAGCCTAACTTTCCAGTATGTGACATCATTAAAGGATGATGACATCACAATACATGAAAGAATATGTTTGAAGATTCTAAATAAACTTTCAAGAATGTGACATCATTGAAGGATGATGACATCACTGTAATACATGAAAGAATATGAGTGAACATTCAAAATGGCATATTGACAACTACATTTAAAAATGTATTTAAAATTCTTCATCCAGTAGTAAAGAGTTTTTTCATAGGTAGAAATTTGGAACTCAGTTCGGTTTCATTACAATTTCATGAGATTTTCTTTTTTTTTTTTTAAAGTTAAAGAAATAAATAAATACAGATTAAAACCAACCATATTCTTTAAATGAAGCATTATTTTTAAAAACAAATAAGTAAGTTGCAAATATTCAACTAAGTAGAGATTGTCAAGTGTGAGTGTATTGTAACAGCACACTTGAGGTGTCTACCCTAACTAGCCTAACGTTCCAGTATGTGACATCATTAAAGGATGATGACATCACTGTAATACATGAAAGAACATGTTTGAAGATTCTAAATAAACTTTCCAGAATGTGACATCATTAAACGATGATGACATCATTGTATTACATGAAAGAACATGTTTGAAGATTCTATATAAACTTTCCAGAATGTGACATCATTAAACGATGATGACATCACTGTATTACATGAAAGAATATGTTTGAAGATTCTAAATAAACTTTCCAGAATGTGACATCATTGAAGGATGACATCACAAAACATGAAAGAATATGAGTGAACATTCTAAATAAACTTTCCAGTTTGTGACATGATTAAACGATGATGACATAACTGTATTACATGAAAGAACATGTTTGAAGATTCTATATAAACTTTCCAGAATGTGACATCATTAAACGATGATGACATCACAAAACATGAAAGAATATGAGTGAAGATTCTAAATAAACTTTCCAGAATGTGACATCATTGAAGGATGATGACATCACAAAACATGAAAGAATATGAGTGAACATTCTAAATAAACTTTCCAGTATGTGACATCATTAAAGGATGATGACATCAATATTCATGAAAGAATATGTATGAACATTCTAAATAAACTTTCCAGAATGTGACATCATTAAAGGATGATGACATCACTGTATTACATGAAAGAATATGAGTGAACATTCGAAATGGCATATTGACAACTAAATTTAAAAACGTTTTTAAAATACTTCATCCAGTAGTAAAGATATTTTTCATAGGTAGAATTTGGAAATCAGTTCAGTTTCATTACAATTTTATGGGATTTTTCTTTTTTTTTTTTTAATTTAAAAAATAAATAAAAACAGATTAAAACCAACCATATTCTTTAAATGAAGAATTATTTTGAAAAACAAATTAGTAATTTGCAAATATTCAACTCAGTAGAGATTGTCAAGTGTGAGTGTATTGTAACAGCACACTTGAGGTGTCTACCCTAACTAGCCTAACTTTCCAGTATGTGACATCATTAAAGGATGATGACATCACAATACATGAAAGAATATGTTTGAAGATTCTAAATAAACTTTCAAGAATGTGACATCATTGAAGGATGATGACATCACTGTAATACATGAAAGAATATGAGTGAACATTCAAAATGGCATATTGACAACTACATTTAAAAATGTATTTAAAATTCTTCATCCAGTAGTAAAGATGTTTTTCAAAGGTAGAAATTTAGAACTCAGTTCAGTTTCATTACAATTTTAATTTTTTTTTTTTTTTTTTTAAAGTTAAAAAATAAATAAAAACAGATTAAAACCAACCATATTGTTTAAATGAAGCATTATTTTGAAAAACAAATAAGTAAGTTGCAAATATTCAACTGAGTAGAGATTGTCAAGTGTGAGTGTATTGTAACAGCACACTTGAGGTGTCTACCCTAACTAGCCTAACGTTCCAGTATGTGACATCATTAAAGGATGATGACATCACTGTAATACATGAACGAATATGTGTGAACATTCTAGACATAAGCGACATTTCTTCATGGAAGCCTGTGTGGTGGATCCGGCCTTCTTGTGTTGAGTCTCATGATGCTACGGGAGTGTTTAGAGCTACCTAGTAACAAGGGAGGCTCCATCAACGTGGAGGTGATCTGCTCAGGTAACCCTGAGCAGTGACCATCCTTAACTTTTTCAATGAGCAGTTGCTGACTCAGTCCTCCATATTAAATATAAATCCAAGAGTCCTCCATTTCCCATGGCTCCTACTAATAAATAAATCCTGTCATCTTACTGTGCTCAGTTTTCATCACTTTGACAAAACAAATAAAGATGATTCATGTTTCATCTTCCTCTGTGTTAACAGGTTTTCTGGCTCAGCCAAACATCTCCTTCACTACCAATGTTGACGGGGTTTCTGAGGCCAATTGGCAGGGGCTTCAGGTGCTCATGGGCTCCAACTTCACCATCAGCTGCTCCATCCTGCCACAGTACCCAGGAGGGCAGCAGAATGGCGAGAATCAAATTACTCTGTTGTTGTTATGATCAAATTAGTGCTCTGGAAATATATGTTATGGAAATATATATATATATATATACACATTATAGAATTTAGCATTTGTGCAGCTAATTTCAATGTTTTACCGGCTTTTATTTGAGAATATATGGTAGCTAACAATCACTCATGCTTTGAATTTAAGATCCACAAGCTCCAAAGCATAGACTGTAATTAGACTGTATTAGACTGTTAAGACTCATTATTTAGTTAATAAGACGTGTTGAACTGAAACAAGCATGCCGTACCAAACGTTCTGCAACTATATTTCTGGGTCCCCTACAGAATTGGGGGGTAGAGGTGAGTACTATATGTATTTAGAGAAGAGCAGGTATTCTGTGACTTAAAGACATTTTCTGTCATGTCTCTCTAGGCCACCAGAGGACAGAAACCAAGACGAGAGGACAACATGGAGCTGGATTACCTCGGTGGTGCTGAGTAGGATCATCCAGATGGACGCTCAGCTCTCACACAACAGTCAAATCAGAGCAGCGTTCTGTAATTGATTATAAAGATGATGCAGTGAGGTCAATGTGACATTTTCTTGTATTATATATAATCTGCTGAGTGAACTGTTGCAGCATCATATAATCTGCAGAGCCAGGCAAAGAAAAACTGTGTTCCTCATCCTCTATAAGAGTGATGAATACAACAGTTAAGTGACGAGGCCTAGAGTAAAGTGTCAGCATGCCTTATTCATGATTAACAAGTACTGTCACAGTACATAAAGTCTATGTTTTTCATTATTATATTCTTTGCATGATGAAAACAAGATGAGGTTCTATCAATTAAGAAAGCTAATGATAAGTATATTGTTGTTAATGTTTTGAAGGAACCACATTACATTAACCATGAGGAATACTTTGATGCTTCTACTGTCTGTGGTTCGTGTCTTTTGCTTAAAATTATTGTCAGACATAATTTTAATACCACTGAGTTTTCAGAGAAATCTATGAAGAATTTAAAAGCTAAAATAATCTACTTAATGTGTAAATAGTTAGTGTACGATGACTTCGAAGCCACTAAAACCAAAATACAAACATAGTGTGTTGTTAATGTTTCTGAACTGTTAAATAATGAGCTTTTTAAAATGTATCACAATAAATGAAGCTTGCATCGACTGAGTGGAACTAGATTGATTATTTTCTCTTCGGCCACCTCTTGGTTACTGGGAAAAGTCTGCTGACAAGAAAATCACTCATTGTTGGCAGGACGTTGCAATATATAAAAATTAAAATAAAATGCATTATTATTAATTACTCAACTTTTCAGCATTATTTTAGAATTGAAAGCTCCACGTTGAACAGGCGTAAATTTCAGTACATTGTGCTGATAATGCATCTCTTTCACTCTTCACTTGAAGTAATCATTTGAATACAGGACTTTTACTGTGCGGTATTAATAGTTTTACTATTAATAGTTAATAGTTACACATTAGAAACATTTCTTGAGTATTGAGTATTTGATATAGTTAATTTAAACAGTCACTGAAATGCTGGACCTGATTTTAAAATTAATTCTGAAAAGCAGTGAAAAGAAACTAAATCACACTTTTAAATGGGATTAAGATATCATTTGAATATTTTCCCCTTCAGGCTTCCCAAATGGTAGAAACACGTCACACTTTTGCTGGAACACAGTTCAGTTCCAGTAAGTTAATGTTAGTGCGGTACCTGACATTTACTGATGTTAAAAACATCACCAGGGTGCAGGATGTCAGTATATGATTATCACTGGCAGCTTCCTGTTAGTAAATCCACTGACGCTGACGTTAAGAGAGAAACCACACGAAGCCTGATGAGCTGATTAAAAGATGGAGAGGAAACTGCACATCTGAGCAGAAGAGCAGAGCTGATCGTAACTCTTAAGTTCAGTTTGAGTTCAGGACAACCTTTCACACTCTGAAGATGAAACTTGTTGAGGCTGACATTCTTCACTTATTCAAAATCAAAGAAGTCGCTGCTACCCAGGCTTAATGATCACATGATGTACTGTATTATATGTCTCAGATTGTTTTGGAGGTCAACCAATAAAGAATAAGGTCAAATGTGTTCTGGCCTCCATGCATGGTCAGCGGTTCAAGGAAATAATCTGTTTGACTGTTTTGAAGCTCTAATTACAGCGACTAGATCGTGATAGTTCATCACAATTATTATATATGTACATATATGTTTCCCCTGATCACCATAGCAACCTACAGTATCACTGAAGAAATCTGCCACAGGAAGCATTGTTTTCAAAATAGAAAGCCTGAAAATTGGCTGTATGCAAGAAAAAAAAATGAACTATTTAAATAGTACTATTTATGCACTATTTAAATTTAATATTATTTATTTAATATGGTCGGCGAGTGAGGAAAGAATACCAAGCAATAATAGATTTTAACAGGTCAAAGATAAGCACAGTTCATAGTGTATTTGTGGAGGTATATAGAGCCTATATTGAATACCCTTTTCCAGCCTTTTAGTAAGACATGTTGTGAATGGTGAAATAAAGTGATTAAATGTGACATTTGTGCTGTAATAAATAGTGCTTTTAAACACAGTATGTTTCTGCTATGAATTTGTCAGGATAATCATATTATAATCATCATTATTAATAACAATACTACTACTACTACTACTACTAAAAATAATAATAACAATAATAATAGTAGTAATTTATAGTAGTAAACAGCTGTGGGTCGTGACCGGGCATTTTGAGGAGGAAGAAGAATAAGAAGACAAATGAGAGGCACAGAACAGTCCATCATCATTAATCCTTTAAGGCATTAGCGTGTTCATTCTGCCTCGATCAGGTCTCGAACTCACAACCTCAGACATCAAGAACAGGTCACTATCTTAGTGAGCTTAATGCCTGGGCAAAACTACCACTTCACACTATGACATCACACTATGACATCACACTATGACTGAGGCAATGACGGCTGCACAAGCAGATTTCAAACTAGTGTCAAAAATTCAGTTTTTGAGACAAAATTCTGAGAATTTGCGTACCTCATCTAGACAATACAGAGGTGTTTTAATGAAGATTGATTGCTCAATAAGGGACAAATTGATGTCTAAAAATGCTTGATTTCCATTGACTGCAATAGTTCACATGAGGATAGAATTCAAAATACTGTCAAAAATTGTTTTTGAGATAAAATTCTGAAATTTGCCTCCCTACATCTACCATGACCTCGAAATTTTGGCATTTATTTTCATGAACATTGGAGCTTTATTTAGAGAGAATTTGCAGTAGCTGTGTACAGTACTGTTTACACTATAACGTTTTGATGCACTGTGGGCTCACTTTTTGATGTGACATCATTAAAGGATGATGACATCACATTACATGAAAGAATATGAGTGAACATTCGAAATGGCATATTGACAACTAAATTTAAAAATGTATTTAAAATTCTTCATCCAGTAGTAACGATGTTTTTCATTGGTACACAGTAAATTCTCCAGTGTTAAATATGCCTTGTCAAAGTACATTAACTCTTTCAGAGTTATTACAAAAACAACAAGAGTCATTACAACAACAGCTAGAGTAACATACCCCCCAGTGTTGGTGAAAATATTCAGAGTTAAAATGTTCAGTGTAAAATATACAGTGTCAAAGTTCATGGACTCTTTCAGAGTTATTACAACAACAGCTAGAGTAAGATCCCCCCAGTGTTGGTGAAAGTGTTCAGAGTTACAGGACGGGTGTATTCTGGAAAGTACTCTGTACTCTGGGAAGCTCCGCCCACCTCCTACTTCTTGCAAACAGACCACGATTTTCACCACGCCATTTTGTGCTCCTCGAAAGACTGCGGTAAGTTTCTCTCAATCACTTATTAAACCAAATTTGAACATTTCAGTAGAAGTAGCATTTTAGAATAACTTTATACTGTTGTTTAACATACACTCCAGCCTGTTTTGTGTCTTAAAATACCGAATTACACAGAGCTAACGTCGAGTTGAAGGCTAGCTAAAATGTGTTAGCAACATTAAGCCAATTAAGGCTAACTAGCTAACGTCTAACTTTAAAGGTCACCTATTATGCAAAATGCACTTTTCCATGTCTTTTAAAGGTCTCATATTATGCTCATTTCCAGGTTCATATGTGTATGTTAATGTTCTACTAGAACATGTTTACATGCTGTAATGTTCAAAAAACCCTCTGTTTTTTTAGCAGGAGGCCGTTCTCCGTAGTTCTACCGTAACCCTAATTTGGCATGGCAAGAATCACCGACGTCACTGATTCCAGGAAGTCCATGGAAAAGTGCATTTTGCATAATAGGTGACCTTTAAGGATGACAAGTTATTCAAATCCTGAGTTTCCATCGAACAACCTTGCCGTGGCGTGGCGGCCATTTTAGGCCATTTGCCATGAAACAGGAAGTTGTTGTAACTCCACTGTACATGGTCCAATCTGCCCCAAATTTCTCAGACATGATAAGGGTCCAGGCCTGACGAAATTAACATGTCAATATTGAGTCACACTCATAGCGCCCCCTACTGGCAACATGAAATGATATGTTTTATATTTTGATGTACTCCTCCGAGCAGGTTGACCAGATGCACCTCAAATGTGGTCAGAAAAGCCTCAAAACCTCGATGACACTACACACACATATTTCGCATCATATGTTCATCAGAGAGTCCTTGTTCCTCTCCTAAAAAATCTCAGCGATAAAATTCACGGTTTTTGTCAGAAAAGTACTTTGATGACATGTATGTCTCTGGTTAACTCCTATTATAAGCTGTCTGACTGAGTGTACTTAGCAGTGGCCATCACCTTTGATTGCTGCTAGACAGACAGGTGATTCACATTAGCCAATCAGGGCAGGCTGACTAACACACACACACACACACACACACACACACACACACACACACACACTGTATTTACTGTGTAACGGACATTTCAGTGAGCCAGCTTGCTCTAAACCAGGGCTTCAATGGATCAGGGCCATAATTAATGTTATTAATTACACCTGTGTATAAAAGCCCCCAACTCTCATTGTATGATAACAGGAAACTAGTGATTCAACTAGTTTTTCAAAATAAAAGCCCCCAGCTCTTACTGTATGTTAACAGGAAACTATGCTGTTTTGTTCAGAATCAGTCTAACCTGTCTTAAGATGTTTTCTGCCCTTCCCCGCTCCACTCCTCACGGCCCCCCATGAGATGAGGAGGACATGACAAACATTATATATCAGCGTATACAGTAATAAGAGGAGTTCCTCGTCTCCCCTCAAATTCACATAAGCCAATCACAGCAAATGTAGGCATTTTCAAAACTATGTTAACATTATATATCAGCGAATTGGCCTACAGATAGACCTCACTATGAACCTCAGACAGTCTGAATCTGCTGCTGGTTTTTTGATGCCTGTCGGATTTTGTTTGGAGACTTCAGCTTCATTATTAAAGCTCGCTTTTATTTATATTTATCTTTCTGCCTGGTGACTCTGCGTTTGGGTCCACCCTTTAAACTCACACCCTGACAATATTAAGTCATAATTATGAGATATTAAGTCATTATTGTTATATATTAAGTCATAATTATGAGATATTAAGTCATTATTGTTAGATATTAAGTCATAATCATGAGATATAAAGTCATTATTATTTAATATTAAGTCATAATCATGAGATTGTGCTCAGAAACATCCGAGATATTGATCTGTTGATTGACAGCCAGATGAACCAATCGGTTGGTGTTCCAGCCTCACTTAAACAGTGGGCGGGACTGAAACAAATATTCACAGCTTCAGATCAATTTCAAAATAAAAGGCAGAGACTGAAACATGAGTTGATATGAATAAAGAAAGCAGCAGAGCTGAAGACATCCTGCAGCTTTCTGAAGGACTCATTCAAGTCCAACAACACAGAAACATGATGTCAGTGAACCGAGTGAGACACAGTCAGTTAAACAAGCAGCAGTTAACAAGGAGACGACACACTGAAACACTAAAATATCATCCAGCACCATTTATGATGAACACTGTTCCTTCCTCAATGATTGATTACTGAATAACAGAATGGACAGATTCATCAAATATTAATATAATGGTTAGTTACAGCTGTAGTTCAGTCTCCTCTGAACGACTCTCTGCTGATGTCAACACATTTACTTGGAAATGATAAGATCAGTCTGACAGCATTAATCTGACAGCAACATCTCAGCCTGCCCTGGTTGTCAAGGTAACAGAAACCACAGTCCTATAATTAGTAATCTGTCAGCACCTCCAAACCACATGTCAGTTCCACAGAAATGTAGTTCAGAGAAGTATAGATATCATGTGTAAAACTACAGAGAAGTAAGTGATGAGTGAAGCTGCAGGACAGAACACACAGAGCAGACAGACGGTCTACCTGGACATCATGGATCACCTGTTGGTGCTGCTGCTGCTGCTGTGGAGCTCAGGTAGGACTCTGCTTTAAACATCATGTGTTATTATTCACACATTTTTATACATATATTTCATTTACATTCATATTTTTTTCGACTCTGAGTATGAGCTCTTACCATCTGGCAGACGATACAAAGTCCCTCGATGCAAACTGAACCGTTTTAAGAACTCCTTTGTGCCCACCTCCATCAAAATTTTAAATTTTAAATAATGTTTCTTGAGGCTGAGGGTTGTGTGATAGCGTCATGGTATTTTCTATTTTTATCTTCTATTTATACTGTTTTTATATATATCTTGTGTAATATGAGTAATGTGCAACATACAGCATGTTGTTTGTGGTTTACATTGTTTGTGTTTCTCTGTGTACATGTGGATTGTTGTTTGTTTCTATTTATTGATGCTTCTGTGGAGGCAGCTGATGGTGAGCAGCACTGAGTCCAAAAGAAATTTCCTCAAAGGGACAATAAAGTGTATCGTATCGTAAGAGGAGAGGAGAGGAGAGGAGAGGAGAGGAGAGGAGGGGAGAGGAGAGGAGAGGAGAGGAGAGGAGAGAAAGAACAACATAAGCGATTGATCACTGTATTGCAATTAGTGCTGTGAAAGTTAACGTGATTTCCAATATTAAATATATACATACATTTGCATAAAGCAGCATATTTGTTCACTCCCATGTTGATAAGAGGATTAAATACTTGACAAATCTCCCTTTAAGGTACATTCTGAACAGATAAAAAATGTAAGATAAATTTGTGATTAATCGTGATTAATCATTGACAATCATGTGATTAATCCCGATTAAATATTCGAATTGATTGACAGCACTAATATAAAGGAAAAAGGTGCGTCCCTACGCAGCTGAATATTCAGCGTATAGGGCGGGCCGACACTGATCACCCCCCTACACACATCACATCACAGCAGCTCCACACTCAAAGGAAGAAAAAACAAAAAGGGAACATGGATGCTGTAAAATCATACACATTGAAGTTATAATTAGGAAAGTCAATCAATTAAAATAGTTAATCACGATTAATCACAAATTAATGGCATATTTTTTTATCTGTTCAAAATGTACCTTAAAGGGAGATTTGTCAAGTATTTAATACTCTTATCAACATGGGAGTGGACAAATATGCTGCTTTATACACATATATGTATATATTTATTATTGTAAATCAATTAACAAAACAGAACAATGACAGATATTGTCCAGAAACCCTCACAGGTTCTGCATTTAACATAAAACAATATGCTCAGATCATAACATGGCAAACTGCAGCCCAACAGGCAACAACAGCTGTCAGTGTGTCAGTGTGCTGACTTGACTATGACTTGCCCCAAACTGCATGTGATTATCATAAAGTGGGCATGTCTGTAAAGGGGAGACTCGTGGGTACCCATAGAACCCATTTACATTCACATATCTGGAGGTCAGAGATCAATTGTTTTTCAATGGTTTACCTCATATCTTTGCAGAAGAAATTTTTTTGTATGTATGGATGGCCAATCCTCCAAACACTATGAGGTTACCTGTGGTGTACCACAAGGATCAGTTTTAGGACCTTTACTTTTTAATTTATACATGTTACCCCTGGGCAGTGTCATCAGGAGGCACGGCATCTCCTTCCACAGCTATGCTGATGACACTCAGCTCTATGTGGCTGTGTCTCCTGATGACACCGGGCCCATTGACTCACTTTTCAACTGCATCTCAGATATAAAGGCCTGGATGTCACAAAACTTTCTACAGCTCAACCAGGATAAAACAGAGGTAATGGTAATTGGTTCAAAGACTCAGAGAGAGAAACTGGTCTCCCAACTAAATACACAAGGACTCAAGCCAAGTCAAGAAGCGAGGAATTTAGGAGTGATTTTTGATGCTGATTTTAATTTCAAGGCTCATGTCCGGAGTATCACAAAACAGCATTTTTCCATCTGAAGAATATCTCCAAAGTGAGGCCATTCCTCTCTCTGAGCAACACAGAGAGACTGATGCACGCTTTTATAACCAGCAGGCTGGACTACTGTAACGCTCTCCTTTCTGGTCAACCAAATAATATAATAAATCGGCTACAATTAATTCAAAATTCTGCAGCACGGGTGCTGACAAAAACCAAAAGGAGAGCACACATTACTCCTATTTTAAAGTCCTTACACTGGTTACCTGTTAGTTTTCGTATTGATTTTAAAGTTCTTTTATTAGTTTATAAGGCACTACATGGCCTTGCACCAGACTACCTTTTAGAAATGCTTTTGGTTTATGAACCAGGAAGGCCCCTCAGATCCTCCGGCTCTTCCCTTTTAGTTGTTCCGCAAAGCAGAACAAAAACTTTTGGTGATGCTGCTTTCAGCCATTACGCTCCCAGCTGCTGGAACAAACTTCCAGAGGAACTGAGAGGAGCTGAAAACATTGATATTTTTAAACGTAAACTAAAAACCCATCTATTTAGTCTGGCTTTTATGTAGTGTTTTATCATTTTAAAATGTTATGGTTTTATTGTTTGTACTTATTTTATTTATCATCATCTATATGGTGTTTGTTTTACTCCTTTGTTTTTACTATTTGGGAATTTTATTGTTTAATACCATCTGCTTACTTTGTGTAGTTTCACGGTTTTTATTTATTTATTTATTTTTATTGTTATTTCCTTGTTTTTTATTATTTGAGGAACTTTTGTGTTGTCTGTTTTGGTGTGCATTGGTCTCTAGGTCCATTTTTAACATTCGGCATTTTGTCAATTGTCTGTACAGCACTTTGAATTGCATTTAGCTTGTTTGAAAGGTGCTATATAAATAAAGTTTGATTGATTGATTGATTGAAGGGACCCCTTTGAAAGTGGACATGCCTTTTCCTTATGTTTTCTAGTTTCATATGATACCAGTATCTTTACTCTAGCTTTGAAACTGAGCTGCTACAACCTAAAAATCACAAGTTGTTTTCATGTATTAAAGAAATTAATGGCATTAAAATCATATTTGCCTTAACGCATTAACTTTGACAGCCATGGTTATAATCTTTCATACGTGATGCTGTTTGTAAGCTGCTCTGATTGATATCAGCCTCAGTGTTTCCTGTTCAGTCTCCGACAGACAGATCTGAGCTGCATTAAGTTACTGCTGATGATAACACAACATTTCCTGCTACTGCTGCTTCACATTAAAACAACCTCAACTGGACAGAAACAGTGAGACTTTTATTGTGAAGCAGCCACAGGAAACCCAACGTATTCATCACTGAGGTCAAAAACGGGAGAGACCATAGACATGTAGATACACATGTATACAGAGACATTCATAAATAGACATTTATACATAGACATGTATACATAGACATATATATACATAGACATTTATACATAGACATAATGTTCATATCTAACATGATATTGTGTTTAAAAAATGAAATGTAAGATAAGTATTTCAAACGATGTGTCTAATATTGCACCAATTATTATCACCATTATTTCAGTAAATTCAGATCATAACTGTACTTATGGTCCTGGGGAGATAAGGTGTCCAATTCAGAGACCTTAACATGGGGTCCAAAACTCCAAGTGGGGACTCAAAACCTTTCCCTTTGGGGCCCGTCCTTGGGTCCTAAAAATCAGGGAAAGGGCTCTAAATTAACTAAACTTTACGATGATCGAGGGGGCTGAAAACTGGAGCTCTGGCCCTTTCCCCCTCGGAGTTATGATAATTCAAAGTTTTCTCAATTTTCTGCGCTCTCAGCACAACCCTTCATCTGTCCACCAGATGGCAGGCTCTTCGGGTGTTGCCATTGGACGGGGTTGCCCAATGACAATACCTTAATCCCTCGGGTAATGCCATCGGACACCGCCCACCATCCCGACAACATTTGTCCACTTCGCATCCCTTACCGCTGGGTCTTGGGTATGCCAAGTGAACAGAGGCTATATCTTCAAAAGGCCTTGCGCTAGGAGAATGAAACTTCATCAGTAACACCCTTTCCCACAGATAAATAAATGCTGCAAAAATTAAGAAGATCAGAAAAAGTTTATTTTTTACCTACTGCAGCTTTAATGTAAAAACATGAAGAAAAGAGAAACGTCATAACATTGAACTGTAATGTACTAGGATGCTGAAATTGTGGCTGTGACACCCTCTCACACACATGAATGGACTTTGTAAACATGAAGAAGATTGGAACAAGTGCATGTTTGCCACACTTGAGATTATTTCCAACTTTTGGCACGTAGTGTCTAATCTGGTTCCCAAGTGTCTAGATCAGGAGTGTCAAACTCAACTTCATCCCGGGCCACATCAGCATTATGGTCGCCCTCAAAGGGCCGGTTGTAACTGTAAGACTATACAAATATATCTACTCTTCATCATATTACATAATTGCCTCTGCATTCGATTATCATTGGTTTTAGTAATAACTTAATTAATAACTAGCTCTGAAAGCAGCAGTCTAGGAAAGATAATTGCAAGCAGATATTCAAGTGTACAACTATTGTACAATTTATTTAAAAAATGAGTTCAGTAACAAAAACACATGCTTGTGCATCGATATATATGTATGTATGTAGACAGAAATATACTGAATATGGGCACACACACTCACATTTCTATGTGTTATTATAACATAGATCCCATGAATTTATGAGATTAAGAAACCCTCATCATTACTCATCCGTCAAAGATCTAAATTTTCAAGTGAATAATAAAGTTCTTTTTTTTTACCATCACAAATATTATCAAGCACAATTTATTACATTAACTTTGTTGGTCTTTTTGGTCGCAGTTGAGAGGGGCAGAACTATGGTGCAACAAATAAATGTGCTGTGATCTAACGTGCAGTCTGTGGCATATAAACTGTTTGTGTTGCAACAGCTAATCGACTGAGATCATCTGTGGTAGATGACAGTGATGTGGCATTTTACAAAAACAAGTGACTGCAGTAAACATGTGGCTGCATGAACACAAACAAAATTGAGTACA